>CAUYQV010094054.1:0-57146 GCA_963574575.1 Galagoides demidoff | reverse complement strand
GTACATTAATGCAATTCTGGGGTACAGTGTGGTGCTTTCACATACAATTTGAAATATTTTCATCAAACTGGTTAACATAGCCTTCATGTCATTTTCTTAGTTATTGTGTTAAGACGTTCATATTCTACTCTTAGAAAGATTTACTTGTACCCTTATATGATAAACCATAGAAGTGATCCTTCCAATCACCTTCCCTCCCCCCTCCCCATATTCTTAGGCTGTTATTAGGTTATAGGTTTCATATGAAAACTATAAATTAATTTCATAATAGGACTACTACCAAGGTTTTAAGAGGGTAGTAGATATCCAGCTTTTGTTTTCAATAGATAATACATTGACATGATTCAAAAATTAAAACATAATAAAAAAGATACATGGTAAAAAATCTAGGGCTGGGTGCAGTGGCTCACACCTGTAATTCTAGCACTTTGGGAGGCCAAGGCAGGTGGATTGCCTGGACTCACAGGTTTGAAACCAGCCTGAGACAGAGCGAGACCCTGTCTCTAAAAATAGCCAGGCATTATGGTGGGTGCCTGTAGTCCCAGCTACTTGGGAGATTGAGACAAGAGAATCATTTACCCCCATGAGTTTGAGGTTGCTGTGAGCTATGATGTCATGGCCCTCTACCAAGGGTAGCAAAATGAGACTCTGTTTCAAAAAAAAGAAAAGTCTTGATCTCATCCTCAGGTCTGAGGGACCTTTATTTACACCCTTTTTCTCCCAACTTTTTAACGTGAAAAATTTCAAACATGCAGAAAATATGAAATAATAATACAGTGAACACCATCTAGTTTAAACAATTGTTATCATTCCATATTTCAATTATCTATCTTTGCTGAACAATTTGAAAATAAGTTGTAGACATAGTGACACTGCATCTCCTAAGAATAAGGGAATCCTCTACCTAGTTACAAATAACATTACCTTACCCAAGGATTTCCAAGGAAAAATAATGTCCTAATATCTTATGTTACTCAGTTCACATTCAATTTTCCCAGGCTGTCTAAAAAATTATTTTATGGCTATCTTCTTCAAACCAGGTCCAAGTAGCATGCATTACATTTGGATGTTAGGCCACTTTTAATCTAGAACTGTATCTTTCTCTTATTCCCCACCCCACCCCCCAGGATCTTGGCTTTTTGAAGAGACCAAACAAGTTTTTTTGTAGCAAGTTCCATATTCTCTAGTTCTGTTAGATTATGTTTTCTTGTGATTTTTCTTGTTGCTCTGTCTCCTGAATTTCCTATAAAGGAGAAGTTAGTTTTAAAGATTTGTTTAGAACCAGGTTAGGCACTTTTAGCATTAATACATGATATTTGATATTTTGTACTTCAAGTTACATCGGGAGGCATACATGGAAGTTCTTATCCTTATCATTGCTGAGTTTGATTGTTGGGTCAAACTGGTGACTGTCAGATTTCTATACTGTAATAGTCCTCAGTTTTGCCCTTTGCAATTAGGAAGTAATTTTTGGAATTATCCTTCCACACTGTGGGAATCTTCAACTTCTCAGCAATTTTCACCAAATGATTTTTAGCATTCTATGATTATCCTTGCCTGAATCTTTTTCATTGGAGTTTGCAAAATGGTGATTTAAAAAAATTGTTTTCTTCTGCCTTTATTAACTAGTAGCCTTCTGTAAAGAAGAGCTTTCCTTTTCTACTGAGAATGAATCATTCTAAAAAGACTGTAAATTCTGGGTGGTGCCTGTGGCTCAAAGGAGTAGGGCACCAGCCCCATATGCCAGAGGTGGTGGGTTCAAACCCAGCCCTGGCCAAAAACTGCAAAAAAAAAATAATAATAATAAAATATCAAAGATTTGTGAATATATTAAAAAAAAAGACTGTAAATTCTTTCAGAGTAAGGAGTTGATAGTTACCGTTAATGACAGAATCAGGTGGAGTTTTTTATTTTTTTATTTTTTGCTCTTTCATTCTCTTTGATTTATTACTAGGGATTCACGGATTCTTATTTATTCAGGACATAACAGATTTTAGTCATTATTTTTTGATATTCAAATTGCCTTATATTTGCACAGTTGAAATCCCTTCAAAGAGGCTCCTGTGTTTTTATGACATACTTCAATTTGTCTGAGTGATTCCTTGCCTTCTGCTATAACATGAATTTTTTTTTAGGATATAAAAATATAAGTTTGTTTTATATTAGAGAGAGGGAAGATAGTAGAGGGAAGAGATGAGAAAGAGAAGAGAGAGCAGGGAGAGAACAGGGGAGTGAGAGAGAGGAAGATAGGGAGGAAGAACAAGAGAATGACATGGCGTCCCCCCAAAAAGAATGTCTGCTGCTTTTTTTTTTTTTTTTTTTTTAAGACAAAATCTTTCTCTGTCCCCCTGGGTAGAATGCCACAGCATGAGCATAGCTCACAGCAAGCTCAAACTCTTGGGTTTAGCGATCCTCTTGCCTCAGGCTCCTGAATAGCTGGGACTACAGGCATGGATTACTATGCTTAGCTAATTAAAAAAAAAATTTTTTTTTTTGGGTAGAGTGAGGGTTTTGCTGTGTTGCTTAGGCTGGTCTGGAACTCCGGCTCAAGTAATCCTTCTGCCTCAATCTGCCACAGTGCTGGGATTACAGTTGTGAGCCATCATACCCAGCCAACAATGCATAATTTTTATGTCAATAATAGGGAATAGTTAAATTGAAAATTTAATGAAAATATAATGTATAGATAAAAATAGGAAAAAATTAAGAACCTATCCTTTTTGAAGTTAAAAACTAAATTCTGTTGAAAGTAGTGAGTTTTATACTTAATGTGCATACAAAATATTTTGGTTATGCTTCTGACTCATTTGCAGATTGTGTAGCATGATATTAATTCATTTTAACTTTATTTAGGAATGAATGTATAGGGAGGGTCTAAGTCTTAGAATTCCAATTTCATGATTCTTAAATATAAGTTCTCAAGTTTTGCTTGCATGCCCTTTGAATGCTTGCTGAAGAGTGGTTTAGGATCTCAGAAAAAGATACTCTTCGTGGAATTAGTGGAAACCCTATTTTAACATTCTTTAAAGATGCCTACATTGACTTCATAACTTGTGATACCACATTGAACTCTATTGCAAAGATGCCATCTCTGTAATTGCCACATAATAGTGATTATACTTTTTCTTCTATCTATTTCTGTAATTTCTACGTAATACTGATTATACTTTTTCTTCTATCTTTTTTTAGAATTTTGATTTGGGTGGTACCTTGAAATCTAAGTTCTGAAAATGCCAGCTTATTTGGGCTTAGAAGATGACCTGGATAAGTAATAAAAATTAAGGAATAAATTTTGGTAAGTGAAATCCTATATGAGAGAATAGAGAAGATCTAACTTATTGTTGATACTTTTGGCATTTTTGAGATTGTCTTTTTTTGGAGAAGGTATCTAGAATGCAATTATTCTTCTTAGAGACATTGAATAAGATGCAGATGCCATTCTTCTGTTTTCAAATGGGATTTCAAAATACTACACTGTTCTGTTATGTGGTTTCTTATCTTTTTCATAAGTGATTAGATTTCACTGTAGAAGACAGTGAAAGACTAGTAAACAATACTTGTTTTTCTGTTAATTAAAACTATAGTAAGAGATTGTACTTCAAACAAATAACTTTGTTTAAAAGTAGAAATAAATATGTACTGAAAGGTATAAACTCAAAACAACTCATGATTTGAAGCTGTGTTTAGATTGAAGATAAGCTAATTTAAGCTTAGCATAAATTAAGGTTGTTTTTAGATTGAAGATAACCTAATTTAAGCCTAGCATAAATTAGGTTGTTTTTATCTTGAAATTTGTATTTCCTTCCCTTCCCTACAGCTTTTGTATATTCTTAACAGATCCTGATAGTCCCCTTCTGGTGGCTGTGTCATAGTGGGTTTAAGCTGGCACAGAAATGCTTCATGAGCCCACATGAGAAAATGTTACTGTTAAAAAATTTACTATATCATCTCCCTGCCCCTCCTCTTTTTTGAGAATTTCCTTCATGTATGGTTTTAAGCGGCTTGGAACATTAACATAAGATCTGTACCTTGGTCTCCTAACGTGTAGATTTTTGTCTTATTTTGCTAGTTAACTATTCTACCAAGCATTCGTTGTTGTTAGATATAATTTAAGAGAGTTTATTGCTGCTTTTGCTTGTTTTGGGGGGGCGGGGGACAAAGTGTCTAGTCAGGATAGAGTAGTGGTTCTCCACCTTCCTAATGCTGCGATCGTTTAACACAGTTCCTCATGTTGTGGTGACCCCCAACCATAAAATTCTTTTTTCTTTCTTTATTTTAGAGGAAGCGGCTTTATTCCAGTTGGGGGAACTCAGAAGACCAGTGTATCTCTAAAACCAAGCCCTCCCCTGCCTGAATCCCCTGCCTCCCTTTTATCCACTTTTCAGGGCTAGAGAGCACGTGAGGGTCATAAAACTGAGAAAGGCATGACATCATCCTCAAGGTCCCAGGCTCAAGGGGGAAGGTCACATTGGCCCGTGCCCTTGAGACCGTTTGGACCACCTGCCCTCAAAGTCCAAGGAAGTTATTAGGTTACAATCTAGGCTCCTGCACATGTCAAGGGAGGAACATACAGACAACAGAAGTGCCTGCACCTTGGCTAGGGCCTACACGGGGTGGCTAGGAAGGATTCTTTTAGCTCTGCTTTTACTTTCTTGCCTCATTCCCCTCTTTGAGACTCAGAACAATTTGTTATGGAGTCTTCACCACCATTCTCATTAACCTGTGCCACAATTTGTTGGTGGTGCATGTAATACACTCTACCTGGGGCTCTCTGAGACACAGCTGAACTCAGTAGGTTCTCACCATTTGGAGTAATACTGGAAATAAGCATGGGAGGAGAAGGCAAGTACCTAATAACAGTAAGACTCTTGTTATAAGGGTCTTAAAACCTCCTAAAACAGAGAACCATCCTTCAAAGATGGATTTCGGATTAAAACCGTGCCACACCTGTACTGGCACGAGTCAATTTGGAAATTTTATTAGCTATATTTTCCACTACTAGACCTTGATTATCTATTTTCAGACAACAGTTGGTAGATTGAACTTTCCACATACTCCTTTTTCTGCAGCAAGTAAATAATCCAAAGCCAGTCTGTTTTGTACAATTTTCTACATTAGCATTCTGAATATTTGCACAAACTAAAGTCCACTTAGCTCTCATGAGTCTAATAAAGAACAGTCCCACGATGGCATAGATCCTCATGCTTTGGCCGTGCATGAACCAGTCAGCTCCTGGAGTATGACTGGAGCAGGGCTTGCCGTTTTCTGCCACACCAGCTTGAGGGGGTTGTCAGGATCCGAGGTGGCTTCCTAAAGTCAGGGGTATGAAGTCCACGCCGTGGGAACTCAGGATTATCTGCTGCTGCCACGTCCTGCTCAGCACAGTTCCTCTTAGATGGGGGCAGTCCCTCCTTTGGTTCCGTGGCAGGCTTCACTCTTGCTTGCGTCGTCATATAACTGCTTCCATTAACATACAAGTCCCAGTCTGCATCTGTCCAAAGCTTGTCACGCAAGTCAGGTCTGCTAGAATACACATTATCTGTAACTTCCACACAGTCATGCTCAGTCTTTTTCACTGGCTGGAAGGAGCGTGGCTGGGTTCAGAGTGTTAGATACTTCCACTATTATGCGTGGATTACCACACATTAAGCTTTGGTACTTAGTTAGCCTTGCATTGGAAAGCCAGAAATATCTCTTTGTGTTCCTCAAAGTATAAAATTCTTTTAGTTTCTACTTCATAACTGTAATTTTGCTACTGTTAATGAATCATAATGTAAATATCTGATATGCAGGATGGTCTTACATGACCCCTGTGAGAGGGTCATTTGACCCCTAAAGGGGTTGCAACCCACAGGGCTAACCGCTGGGCTAGAGTGTTGTCACATTACTAGCTCGCAGCAACCCCAAACTCCTGAGTTCAGATGATCCTTCTACATTAGCCTCCTGAGTAGCTGGGACTATAAGCACCCACCACAATGCCTTGCTATTCTTTCTGTTCTTAGTAGAGACAGAGTCTCACGATTGCTCAGGCTAGTCTCAAACTCCTGAGCTCAAGCAGTGTCCTACCTCGGTCTTCCAGAGTGCTAGGATTACAAGTGTGAGTCACCATGCCTAGTCTTTTTTTTAATTGACACATAATTTAAATTACACATACTTGACTCAGCGACTGTGGCTCCAGTGGCTAAGGCGCCAGCCACATACACCTAAGGTGGTGGGTTCAGATTCAGCCCCGGCCTGCCAAACAACAATGATGGCTGCAACCAAAAAAATAGCCAGGCGTTGTGGCGGGCCCCTGTGTTCCCAGCTACTTGTGAGGCAGAGGCATGAGACTCACTTGAGCCCAGGAGTTGGAGATTGCTGTGAGTGATGCCACAGCACTCTACCCAGGGGGATAGCTTGAGACTCCGTCTCAAAAAAAAAAAAAAATTACACATATTTATGGGTGTATTGAGTGATATTTGATATGTGTATCATGATTAAATCAGGGTATTTAGCACATCCATTACTTTAAACATTTATCATTTCTTTATATTGAGAACATTCAAAATCTCCTCTTATACCTATTTGGAAATATGCAATAAATTATTAACTATAACTCACCCTACAGTGCTATGTATGTAGAACACCAGAACTTATTCCTCCTATCTAGCTGGAATTTTTTAATGTTGATAAACCTTTTTCTATCTTCTCTACTTGCACCATTCCCAGTCTCTAAAACCACTATTATATTCTCTACTTCTATGCAATAAACATTTTTAGCTTCTGCACGTAAGTGAGAGAAGCTATGGTACTTACCTTTCTATGTGTGCCTGCTTATTTCACTTAAAACAATGTCCTCCAGTTTCATCCTTAAAACCACAAATGACAGGATTTCATTCTTTTTTATGGCTGAACAGTATTCCATTGGGTGTATGTACCACATTTTCTTTGTTCATTCATCTGTTGATGGACACTTAGGTTGGTTCTGTATCTTGGCTATTGTGAATAGTGCTGTAGTAAACATGGGCATGTAGATGCCTCTTCAAACATACTGGTTTCTTTTCCTTTGGCTGTATTTCCAGTAGTGAGATTGCAGGATCATGTTGTAGTTCCATTTTTAGTTTTCTGGGGAACCTCTGTACTGTTTTCCATAATGGGTGTGTTAATTTACATTCCTGCCAACAGTGTGTAAGAGTTCCCTTTTCTCTGAATCTTTGCCAGCATTTTTTTTTTTTTGTCTTTTTGATAATGGCCATTCTAACTAGGGTGAGATAGTATCTCATTGTGGTTTTGATTTGCATTTCCCTGTTGATCAGTAATGTTGAGCATGTTTTCATATAATTGTTGGCCATTTGTCGGTCTTCTTTTGAGAAATGTCTATTTAAATAAATTGCCCATTTTATTTATTTATTTATTTAGAGACAGAGTCTCACTTTGTCACCCTTGGCAGAGTGCTGTGGAGTCACAGCTCACAGCAACTTCAAACTCTTGGGCTCAAGTGATTCTCTTGACTCAGCCTCCCAAGTAGCTGTAACTACAAGCACCCCCATAATGCCCGGCTATTTTGGGAGACGAAGCCTCACTCTGGTTCAGGCTGGTCTTGAACCTGTGAGCTCAGGCAGTCTACCCACCTTGCCCTCCCAGAGTGAATTACACATTTTTAAATACGAGGGTTTTTTTTGAGGGGGATGATTTGCATTTTCCTGTATATTCTGGATATTATTCAGTTTTGCCTGGGCTGGGTGAAAGAAAATTAAAAAGAAGGGAAACAAAAGAAAAAGAATAGTTTGTAAATACATTCTTCCATTCTGCAGCTAGTCTCTTCACCCTGTTTGCTGTTTCTTTTGCTGTCCAGGAGCTTTTTAGTTTGATATAACCCTGTTTGTCTAATTTGCTTTTGTTGCCTGTGTTTTTGAGATCTTAACAATAAAAATCTTTGTCTAGATCAGTGGTTCTCAACCTTCCTAATGCCGCGGCCCTTTAATATAGTTCCTATGGGTAATGACCCACAGGTTAAAGAACTGCTGGCCTAGACCAATGTCTTTTTTTTTTTTTTTGAGACAGAGCCTCAAGCTGTCCCCCTGGGTAGAGTGCCGCAGTGGTATCACAGCTCATAGCAACCTCCAACTCCTGGGCTCAAGCGAGTCTCCTGCCTCCACCTCCCAAGTAGCTGGGATCACAGGCACCCGCCACCATGCCCGGTTGTTTTTTGGTTGCAGCCGTCATTGTTGTTTTGGTGGGCCCGGGCTGGATTTGAACCTGCCACCTTAGGTGTATGTGGCTGGTGCTTTAGCCGCTTGAGCCACAGCACCAGAGCCTAGACCAATGTCTTAGAACATTTCTCCTGTATTTTCTTCTAGTAGGTTCATAGCTTCAGGTCTTTTGTTTGTTTGTTTTGAGACACAGTCTCAAGCTGTTGCCCTGGGTAGAGTGCTGTGGTGTCATAGCTCACAGCAACCTCCAACTCAGGCTCAAGCAATCCTCTTGCCTCAGTTTTTCCATATACAGATATGCTTTTTTTTTTTTTTTAATAAAGACGGTGACTCGCTTTTCCTTAGGCTGGTCTCAAACTCAGGAGCTCAAGCAATCCACCTGCCTCAGTCTCCCAGAGTGATAGGATTACAGGTATGAGCCACTGCACCCGGCTAGTTTCAGATCTTATATTTGAGTCTTTAACCCATTTTGAGTTGATTTTTATACATGATGAGAGTTAGGATCACTCTGGTCTTTAAACTAGGATTCCAAGACCCCATCTCTACCAAAAATAGAAAAAATTAGCTGGGCAAGTGGGCACATGCCTGTAGTCTCAACCACTTGTAAGGCTGAGTTAGAAGGATTACTTGAGCTCAGGAGTTCAAGGTTGCAATGAGCTATGATGAGCCAGTGTGCTCTAGCCTGGGTAACAAAGTAAGACCCTATCTCCAAAAAAACCCCCAAAGATTTAATCAAGAATCATAGGCTTCTTTAGGTTGTTATGTCTCTTAAGGCTTCTCTGGAAGCTGAGGCAAGAGAATCGCCTAAACCCAGGAGTTGGAGGTTGCTGTGAGCTGTGACACCACCGCACTCTACTGAGGGCAACAAAGTGAAACTGTCTCTACCAAAAAAAAAAAAAGGTTTCTGTAGTATCTCTTCACTGATGGTAGGCCAGCCAGACAATGGAATGACTTTCTACCAAAGTTACATAATAACTAAAAAACTGTTTCCTTGGCCATTTATTGTTTTATCAAAGGAGAAGATAGTCTTTCAGCTAGTTATGGGAGAAATCAGCACATTTAATAAAGGCAGAAGTTCACTAAATTAGAGTATCTTCTGTTCCTCTGGGATTATAAGATGAATCTCTTTTTTCTTCCTCTCAGGGAATCCACACCTTCCATCACAACACAGAAGCACATCTTAATATTTAAATGCATTTTGACTTGCTGGTCACTCACTACCAAATGTTATATTATTCACAAGCATTTGAATTATACCTAGATTGTCAGACTTAATTAGGAATTGAAAACTGATGGCTTGTGGGCTATATGCAGCTACAGTGTTTCATTTGGCGATTTGGTGGAGTTTATTCAAGAAATGTAGACCTGTTTTCAAATCTGGATATTTTACTAAAAACATGTACCTTAGTCTTTTCTTAAAAATTCAGAGTCTCAGCTGGGTGTGGTGTCATATACCTGAAGTCCTTACTACTCGGGAGGCTGAGGCAGGAGGATCGCTTGAACTCAGGAATTAGAGGCCCATCTGAGCAAGAGCAATATCTCTTCTCTACTAAAAATAGAAAAATTATGGCTGCACCTGTGACTCAGTGAGTAGGGCACCGGCCCCGTATACCAAGGGTGGCAAGTTTGAACCCGGCCCCAGCCAAACTGCAACAAAAAAGCCAGGCGTTGTGGCGGGCGCCTGTTGTCCCACCTACTCAGGAGGCTGAAGCAAGAGACTTGCCTAAGCCCAAGAGCTGGAGGTTGCTGTGAGCTATGACTCCACGGCATTCTACCAAGAGCGACAAAGTGAGGCTTTGTCTCTTTAAAAAAAAAAAAAGAAAGAAAAATTAAGCTCAGCGGCTAGGGCACCAGCCACATGCACTGGGGCTGGCGGGTTCAAACCCAGCCTGGGCCTGCCAAACAGCAATGACAACTACAACAACAACAAAAGTAGCCAGGCATTGTTGTGGGCGCCTGTAGTCCCAGCTACTTGGGAGGGTGAGGCAAGAGAATCGCCCAAGAGTTTGAGGTTGCTGTGAGCTGTGATGCTACAGCAATCTACTGAGGGCAACATAGTGAGACTCTGCCTTAAAAATAAAATAAAATAGAAAAATTAGCAAGGCATCATGGCAGGTGCCTATAGTCCTAGCTACTTAGGAAGCTAAGGCAAGACAATCTCATAAGCCCAAGTGTTTGAAGTTGCTGTGAATTCTGATGACACCACAGCCCTATACCCAGAGTGTGACTCTGTCTCATAAAAAAAGTGAATTACAGAAATCATGACATTTTACCCCTAAATACTTGAGTATGCATCTCTTGAAGACAATAAGGACATTGTCTATATAACCAAAATAACTATTATTATCATATCTGACAAAATTACCAATAATCCCCCAATTATCTTAAAATGTGCTTTTTATCTGTTTTTTTATAAACCAAGGTACAATAAAGGTTAATATACTGCATTTTATTAAGTCTCTTAAATCTCTTTTTTCGAGACAGCCTCAAGCTGTCCCCCTGGGTAGAGTGCCACGGCATCACAGCTCATAGCAACCTTCAACTCCTGGGCTCAAGAGAGTCTCCTACCTCAGCCTCCCAAGTAGCTGGGACCATAGGTGCCCGCTACAATGCCTGGCTATTTTTTGGTTGCAGCCGGCATTGTTGTTTGGCGGGCCTGGGCTGGATTCGAACCCACCTCCTTAGTTGTATGTGGCTGGCGCTTTAGCCACTTGAGCCACAGGTGCCAAGCCTTAAATCTCTTTTAATGTAGAACAGTTTTTAACCCACCTTTTTCTTCTTCCCCCATCACTGCTGACTTTAAATTAGAAATGAAGCCAATTGTCCAGAAAAAATTCTATATTCTAGATTTGTCTGTTTCCTCATGGAGTTATTTAAGTTCTTTTCTTAGCTTCTGTTGAAGATGTGTTAGATTAAGGTTAAATGTTTTTAGCAAGAATATTTTACAAACAATGCTGTGCACTTAATGCTGCACATAATTTCTGGTTGTTTCTTTATTAGTGATGCTAAGGTTAGTCATTGCATTGAGGTGGTGACGGCCGATCTTCCCATTTTTCCTTTATGAAATTAGTTTTCTCTTTGCCAGCAGCAGATCTCTGAAATGATACTTTGACATCATGTGAATACCCATTTCTTTTTCAGTTTTTTTTCTTTCAGTATTTTGTTTGGAGACAGAATCTTACTCTTTTGCCGTGGGTAGAATGCTGTGGTCTCATAACTGCTCACAGCAACCTCAAACTCTTGGGTTCAAAAGATCCTTTTGCCTCAGCTTCCCCAGTACTTGGGACTATACCTGCCGCAATGCCTAGCTAAGTTTTCTTTTTTTTCCTTTTCTTTTCGTAGAGAGGGAATCTTGCTCTTGCTCAGGGTGGTCTCGAAGTCTTGAGCTCAAGCAATCCACCTGCCTTGTCCTCCCAGAGTGCTAGGATTACAGGCATGAGCCACCATGCCCAGCCATTCTTTACCTCTTTTAGAGACAGGATTTCACTCTGGCCTTAGTGCAGAGGCACAGTCATAGCTCACTAAAAAACCTAGGCTCGGGTGATCTTTCTACCTCAGCCTCCCAAGTAGCTGGGAGTGTAGGCATGCAGCTCCATGCATGGCTAATTTTTAAATGTTTTTTTTTTGGTAGTTCTAGGAAAAACTTTTTTTTTTTTTTTTTTTTTTTTGGAGACGGAACCTCAAGCTATCCCCCTGGGTAGAGTGCTATGGCATCACAGCTCATAGCAACCTCCAACTCCTGGGCTCAAGCGAGTCTCCTGCCTCCGCCTCCCAAGTAGCTGGGACCACAGGTGCCCGCCACAGCGCCCGGACATTTTTTGGTTGCAGCCATCATTGTTGTTTGGCGGGCCCAGGCTGGGGATTCGAACCCGCCACCTTAGGTGTACGTGGCTGGCGCCTTAGCCGATTGAGCCACAGGCGCCGAACCATTTTTTTTTTTTTAAGACAAAGTCTTACTTTGTCACCCTTGGTAGAGTGCTGTGACATCACAGCTCACAGCAACCTCAAATTCTTGGGTTCAAGCTATTCTCTTGCCTCAGCCTCCCAAGTGGCTGGGACTATAGGTGCCTGCCACAACACCTGGCTATTTTTTTAGAGACAAGGTCTCACTGTGACTCAGGCGGTCTCCAGCCTGTGAGCTCAGGCAGTCTACCCTCCTCGGCCTCCCAAAGTGTTAGGATTACAGGTGTGAGCCACCTCACCCGGCTGAGACTGAGTCTTCTTGTGTTCCCCAGGTAAACTCCTGGGCTCAAGTGATCTTTCTGCCTTCCAAAGTGTTGGGATTTCAGACCTGAGTTACTATGCCCAGCTATTTTATCCTCATTAATGATCGTTACCTAATTATTAGGAGTTACAAACAAAATTGTGATTTTTCTGATTATTTTTTTTTATGTTTAAGTTGACATTCTTCTATAAAAGTAATTGATCTCTAGTTACTCCTTCACCAGATGGAGCTTTTAGTTACCCTGAAATGATTTCTACTGGAAAGGGAGAATAATATGCATGCTTTTTAAGTTCTCCTGAATATCACATTTATTCTTAATAAAAGATAAAAAAAGCCTCAAGAAGTAAAATCATTAGATAATGTATAAATGTATTATGTGAGTGAACAAGATAAAACTGGTGGTTAATCTTAGCAAATCCAGAAAAACAGCACATATTTTCTTATGACAGATGACCATATGTGAGCAAATGAGTCCCTCGATCAAGATAGTCAACTATAGTCTTAAGAGCTGTTCATTAAACTGCAGTTCACTCAAAGATTAGTCAGTTATTTTGATGTAATTTTTTTATTGAGAGCTAGATTTTAAGAAGACATTATCACAATGAATACATTATCTAGAAGAAGTTTCTTTTAAAAAGTTATTTTTGGTTCGGTGCCTGTGGCTCAAGCGGCTAGGATACCAGCCACATACACCTGAGCTGGCGGGTTCGAATCTAGCTCAGGCCCACCAAACAACAAGGATGGCTGCAACCAAAAAATAGCCAGGCGTTGTGGCAGGAGGGAGGCAGAGGCAGGAGAATCACTTGAGCCCAGGAGTTGGAGGTTGCTGTGAGCTGTGATGCCACAGCACTCTGCCCAGGGCAGCAGCTTGAGGCTCTGTCTCAAATACATATATATATATAAATAAAAAATTGCTCTTGGGCTTAAGCAATTCTCTTGCCTTAGCCTCCCAAGTAGCTGGGACTACAGGCGCCTGCCACTATCCCCAGCTATTTGTTATTGCAGTTATCATTGTTCTTTAGCAGGCCTGGGCTGGACTTGAACCCACCAGCTTCAGTGTATGTGGCTGGCACCCTACTCACTGAACTACAGGCACTGAACCCCCTGTTGAGCAGAGGAGGAGAGGCCAGCAATTTTTCATAGACTAATTTTCATCTTCTTATTGTATTAAGCACATGTGTAGTGTCCATAGCATTGTTAAAACTGATAGTTCCTGAATCTGGATTACCTTATTAGGTGTGTCTGCCAGTAGAGTACTTTCCACAGATACATAGCCTTTATGACATAACCAAAAACCTCTTTAGTGAGACTATCAAAATCCAGGTTTTTTAGTCTCCTCCTTTCTAGTTTAAGATCTTGTTGGAAAATGCTTCTTAGATTTTAAATTCTTTTCTTGGAATTGTTTCAACTCTGGAATAGCTGTTAAATGGCTATAGATTTTTAGATAGTTTTAGGACTTTAGCCTTTTCCTGTTGAGCAGTTGCTTTTGTTTTTATTTTTGTTTTTGTTTTGAGACAGAGCCTCACTTTGTTGCTCTTGGTAGAGTACTTTGGCATCACAGCTCACAGCAACCTCCAACTCCTGGGCTTAAGCAATTCTCTTGCCTCAGCCTCCCAAGCAGCTGGGATTACAGGCACCTGCCACAACGCCGGCTTTTTGTTGTTTTTGCTGTTGTTGTTACAGTCGTCACTATTGTTTTAACTGACTAGGTCCAGGTTCAAACCCAACCACCCTCAGTATATGGGGCTAGTGCCCTACCCACTGAGCCACAGGCGCCCCCCCTAAATTATTATTACTATTTTTTTTTTTTTGGAGACAGAGTCTCATTTTGTCACCCTCGGTAGAGTCCTGTGGCATCACAGCTCACAACAACCTCAAACTCTTGGGCTTAAGCAATTTTCTTGCCTTAGCCTCCCAAGTACCTGGGACTATAGGCGCCTGCCACTACCCCAGCTATTTGTTATTGCAGTTATCATTGTTCTTTAGCAGGCCTGGGCTGGACTCGAACCCACCAGCTTCAGTGTATGTGGCTGGCACCCCACTCACTGAACTACAGGCGCTGAACCCCCTGTTGAGCAGTGTTTAAGCCCTAAAATCTTTATTAGTTTTGTTTGTTTACCTCAAAAGTTTATTAAAATCTGTAAAATGCAAAAGAACAGTGGTATTTATAAGGGATTTTCTGAATACTGTTTCTTTTTTTTTTTTTTTGGAGACAGGGTCTCCCTCTGTCCTTCAGTAGAGTGACGTGACATCATCATACCTCACAGCAACCTCAAACCCTTGGGCTCAAGGAATCCTCTTGCCTCTCCCAAGTAGCTGTGGCTACAGGCACCTGTTGCAATGCCTGACTAGTTTTTCTGTTTTTAGTAGAGATGAGGTCTCCTTCTTGGCTCAGGCTGATCTGGGACTCCTGAGCTCAAGCAATCCACTGTCCTGAATACTATTTCTTAACCACCTAAATCGCACTGTTTCATCGTAACAATCACGGTACTACATAGAGAAGGATAAAATTGCCAGAATATAAAGTGTTCTATTCAAATTTTTTCCATATTTACTTATAACAGTGGAATTTTTTCCCAAAAGATTGCTTAGGTTGGTTTTTGGAAAGCCTTTGGTCTTGAAATTTGGTCACTATTTTAAAAAGAATTTAACAGGTTTTAAAAGTTGATACTTTTTTTTCCGTTTATGCAAGTAATATAACCATACTAAAGACTTATAGCATATTTGGAAAATAGGAAAAAGGTTTTTCAATGATACTCCCAGCTTAACACAGTCACTTTTTAGGGGGTTTATTTTCAGTCCTTTTTAAACCCTCTTTAAAAAAAATAAAAGTTGTAATTATAATTGATATAAGAATTTTTTTTAAGTGGAAAATTTGTGTGAAGTTCTTATGTTTCCATGCCATTCTTGTTTACTACAAATGCTGAAATTGATGTTCAGTCATTCATACTTGGGTGAAGTTTACAGTCTTCAGTCCCAAGCTAAGGAAGGAAATGGGCAATCTGGGTGATCTTTATTATATGTACTTTTCTTCAGCATGCAGTATAACTGAAAATAGCAGAAAATGTAACTTCATTAGACCTAAAGTTAAACCACAATGTATTTTTGTTCAGGACACAGTTCTTTACCTCCACAAACACACATTAACTGCTCATTTTCCTTTCATTAAAGTATGTTTAAGGGTTTTTATTTCTGAATCATTCTTTCAGCCATGCCACTATTAATAATCCTTTATAAAATTGTATAAAATAGTCCTCATGAAAGACTTTAGGTAATCATCCAGATGCTTTTAATTGGGTCAAGATGTGCTTTGCAGGTTGGAGAAAGAAGAGGGCTTTAGAAACCTTGACTCCTTTTAAACCTTTGTCAGGACAAAAGTAAGGGAAGATCTGGGGAACCCCTTGTCCTCTGGGGTCAACCAAAGGCTTGTAAATTGATTTTCCCAAAGTACATACTTGTTTTATTTTCTTGTGATTCTTGTTCCCTTTTTCTGATAGTCTAGTCTTGCAAAAAGTTAGCATATAACATAAGAGAAGGAACTTTATTTAAGATTGGTATATTTTTGATATATTTATTTCTGGTGACAAAGTCTTGCTCTTTCACCTGGGCTAGAGTGCAGTGGTGTCCTTATAGCTCTAACTTCTCGAGTCAGGTGGCCCTTCTGCCTCAGCTTCCTGAGTAGCTGGGACTGCAAGCACCCTCCATGAAGCTCTGCTAATTTTTCTCTTTTTGGTAGAGATGGAGGTCTCGCTCTTGCTTACGCTGGTCTCGAATTCCTTAGCTCAAGCAATCTTCCTGCTTGGGCCTCCCAGAGTGCTTGTTAGAATCACAGGTGTGAACCACTATGCCCAGCCTATTTTCCATACCTTTAGGAACTATTTTAGACTTTCTTAATTAAAATGGTTTATCTTTGGCTTGGCGCCTGTGGCTCAAGTGGCTCAGGTGCTGCCAGCCACATACACCTAAGGTGGCAGGTTTGAATCCAGCCTGGGCCCGCCAAACAACAATGATGGCTACAACTAAAAAAAAAATAATAATAATCAGGCATTGTAGCGGGCCCCTGGGGTCCCAGCTACTTGGGAGGCTGAGGCAGGAGACTTGCTTGAGCCCAGGAGTTGGAGGTTTAAGTGAGCTATGATGCCACAGCACTCTACCCAGGGGGACAGCTTGAGGCTCTGTCTCAAAAAAAAAAAAATAAAGGTTTATCTTCTCTGTAACTTTTTAATTTTTATAGTACTTCCTAATTACTTGGCAAATAAATTACAGTTTTCATAGAACTATGAATTATACCTTATTGAATATATGATTATGCATGGTAATACTGTTTTTTCCATCTCCTCTTTCAAAGGTTTTCTCATTATCCACTTGGCATATGCTTCTGGAATAGTATCCACCATGGTTTTGGATGACCTTCCAAACTTAGAAGACATCTATACTTCCTTGTGTTCATCAACAGTGGAAGATTCAGAGATGGATTTTGACCCTGGATTAGAAGACGATGACACAAAAATTGATAGAGTTTTGGAGGATTCCACAATTTTTGTGGCCTTCAAAGGAAATATAGATGATAAAGACTTCAAGCGGAAATTGGATGCAATATTGAAAAATGTGCCCAGTTTGCTACACATGGGTAATTTGCTTTATTTTTTCCTTCTTGTTACTGATTTTGTTTGCAGTTGAAGAAAGGTTGAGCCCAGAATTTGGAGGCTACAGTGAGCTATGATTACACCATATTACTCTACCCTGTCTCTTAAAAAAACTTAAAGAATTGGGTGGCACCTGTGGCTCAAAGGAGTAGGGTGCAGGCCTCATATGCCAGAGGTGGCAGGTTCAAACCCAGCCCCAGCCAAAAACTGCAAAAAAACTAAAAGAATCAGAACTATATTTTAACTTAACCATTCTTTTTTTTTTTTTTTTGCTGTTTTTGGCCTGCCGGGGCTGGGTTTGAACCCGCTACCTCCAGCATATAAAGCTGGCGCCCTACTCCTTTGAGCCACAGGGCTCTGCCCTTAACTTAACTATTCTTAACCAAATCACTTAACCATTCTTTCCATGGTTACCATGACTTTTATAAAGTAGATGTTTGCTGAACTGGGTCAAAAGAATGATTTTAAAGGCAAAGGTAGAATTTTAGGATTCTTGAAAAGTAGAAATGCTGTTGTGTTTCTTCTTTGAAGTACATAGAGGAACTAAATAAAGTATTGCTTAATGTAGAAATTCTTAAATAATCTACTCTAGTAGATGGAAGTAATTCTGAAGTCCCGAAGTTACAGTTTTAACTCTCTGGTCTTCAGTTTCCTTACCTGTAAATTAACATGGTTAAACTAGATCTTAAAGGCCCCTTAAAGATTAGAAAACTATTACTCCATAAGTCTGTTTATAACATACTTTAAATTTGTTCCCTTAAATTTTATGTCAGAGGTCATTAACAGCCTACTGGACCCAGCTTGTAGTCATGTGTTACTTGATCCATTTTTTAGTGCTTGTGGGCTTTTTGTTTGTTAATATTTCATTGCTAGTGCTTTTAAAAATTGACATATTTTACATTAAAATGTAAATGTTTGGATTTGTCTTTAAAAATGGGAAGATCTGATAATATTGAGCTCTCTATTTTCCCAGATGTTACTAAGCTGCTACTAAGGGTATCCCACTTTACCACAATTCCCATCTATATTCTTCACAGATTTATAGATTATCTGTCTGGGTCTTAGGGACATTTGTGTTTTTAAACCTTGATTTAAATGTTCTCCATCTTTTCTGGTTAGCATAATTATCTAATCCCTTTAGACCTATTAAAATACCTGGATTTTATCCTTTTGTCACAGATCCAAATTTGATCAAGTGCTAATAAGGATTTTTCTACAACCATATCACAGGTGATAATACCTTAAGCAACATTTTTTTAGAGACACAAAGTCTCACTTTGTCACCTTCAGTGCCATGGTGTCATATCTCACAGCAACCTTAAACTCTTGGGCATAAGCCTCAGCCTCCCCAGTAGCTGGGACTATAGGTTCCCACCACAATGCCCAGCTATTTTTTTAGAAACAGGGTCTCACTCTTGCACTGGCTGGTCTCAAACTCCTGAGCTCAGGTAATCTTACTCACCTCAGCCTCCTAGAGTGCTAGGATTATAGGCATGAGCCACCATGCCCGACCCACCTTAAGCAAATTTGATGTTTATACAAAACATGTATAAGATTCTGCTACTATTCAGATTAGGAAGAAGCCTGGTGGTATCTATTCTGGGTGGAACCAGGATCCCAACTATCTGCATTTTATTGTTTGGAGGCTTAAGTTTCTTTTTTTTGAGACAGAGCCTCAAGTTGTCCCCTTGGGTGGAGTGCCATGGCATCACAGCTCACAGCAACCTTCAACTCCTGGGCTTAAGCGAGTCTCCTGCCTCAGCCTCCCAAGTAGCTGGGACCACAGGTGCCCGCCACAACACCTGGCTATTTTTGGTTGCAGCCAGCATTGTTGTTTGGCGGCCCAGAGTGGATTCGAACCCGCCATCTTAGGTGTATGTGGCTGGCACCTTAGCCACTTGAGCCACAGGTGCCGAGCCTGGAGACCTAAATTTCATGAGAAGGAAATTGCCTAGAGAATCAGAGCTATATTTTAATAACATCTCTGATGCTGCTAGGTAGCCACAGGATTTGGGGCAAATCACTTAACTGTTCTGGATCTCAGTGTACTTGTACAGTAGACTTGGACTAAATATTGTCTAATCTTTTCTAAATTCCTATGACTAGCCAACTGAGGTGGCTTTCATGTGTAATCCTAGCTACTTAGGAGGCTGAGGCAAGAAGATTGAGCCCAGAATTTGGAGGCTACATTGAGCTATGATTACACCACTTTATCCTGTCTCTTAAAAAAACTTAAAGAATTTAAGTTTTAATTTCATTTATTTAATTTTAAGTTTGCTTAATTAAATTAATTTAAGTTTGTTTAATTCTTATGGTTGTGTTAGCTCATTGCTAACAAGTGGTCTCTTTTCTTCCCCCAGAGTAGAACAGGTAAACTCCATGTCTAGAAAAGATCAGCGTATAGTTTTTATTGTTTGTTTTCTTTTTTTAGAGATAGCGTCTTACTCTGTTACCCATGTTGGAATGCAGTGGTGCAGTCATAATCCAGTGTAATCTCAAACTCTTGGTCTTATGCTGTCCTTCTGCCTCATCTTCCTTAGCAGCAAGGACTGCAGGTGCACACCTTTGTTCCTGGCTAAGGATTTTTTTTTTTTTTTGTAAAGATAGGAGGCTGGTCTTAAATGTCTGACCTCAAGCAATGTTCTCACCTGGGCCTAGGATGATAGGTGTGAACCACGGCGCCCATCCTGAATGTATAGTTTAAGAGTTGGAAGGGATTTTGTAGGCACTCTTCTCTATCCATACGTATTTCTCATGTTGAGAAAAGATACTCTTATAGGACTGTTTTCTTTTCTTTTTTTTTTTTTTTTGAGACAGAGCCTCAAGCTGTCCCCCTGGGTAGAGTGCTGTGGCATCACAGCTCACAGCAACATCCAGCTCCTGGGCTCAAGCGATTCTCCTGTCTCCACCTCCCAAGTAGCTGGGACCACAGGCGCCAAGCCAGGACTGTTTTCTTAATATTGGAATGTATAATGAATAAAAGATACAAGAGATTTAGTTTCTCTAAGTTAATAAAAAAAGGGAAAGTTGGGCAGCGCCTGTGGCTCAAAGGAGTAGGGTGCTGGCCCCATATGCCAAAGGTGGCAGGTTCAAACCCAGCCCTGGCCAAAAACTGCAAAAATAAAAAGGGGGGGGGGAGAGGGGGGTAAGTTACCTTGTACAGGGATGTTAGATAACTTTTTTATCAGCTAAGCAGGCCTGGAATTTGCCTTTTAACTTATGAAGTGTAATTACATTACCTCCTCCATGCCTTAACTTTCTTTAAAACATTTTTTTTGTGGTAAAATATACATAAAATTTATCATTTTAACCATTTTTTAGTTTGGTCATTAAATTTATTTGTAACGTGCAACTATCATAACTATTTATCTTTGTAACTTTTTTCATCTTGGAAGACTGAAACTCTGTACGCATTAAATAATAACATCCCATTTCCCCCTCCACCTACCCCCTAGAAACCACCATTATATTTTGTCTCCATGACTTTGACTGTTTTTTCTCATATAAGGGGAAATCCTACTTTCTTTGTCTTTTTTGTGACTGGCTTATTTCACTTAGTATATCCTTAGGGTCCGTCCATGTTGTGGCATGTGACAGGATTTCTTTCCTTTTTAAGGGTAAATATTTCATTGTATGTATATACCACATTTTATTTATCCATTCATCTGTTAATGGATGCTAGGTTGCTCCCATGTTTTAGCTATTGTGAATTATGGTGAAGACCCTACTTTTAGTTCATTTGGGCGTAAAATCAGAAGTGAAATTGCTATATTATCTGGTAATTCAATTTTTAATTTTTTGAGGACCCACCATACTTTTTTTCCATAGCAGCTTGTACCATTTTGCATTCCCACCAGCAGTGCATATGCGCTCCAGTTTTCCATATTCTCAAGTTCCTTGCCCATTTTGTTTTTTTATTGAGTTTTGTATATATTCTGGATAGTAATCCTTTACCAGATATTGAAGTTTGCAAATATTTTCTCCCTTCTGTGGATTGCTTTTTTATTCTGTTGATAGTGTCTTTTTGTTTTTTTCTTGAGACAGGGTCTTGCTATTTCACCCAGGCTAGAATGCAGTAGTGTCATCATGGTTCACTGCAGCCTCAAACTCCTAGGCTCAAATGATCTTCCTTCCTCAGTGTCCAGAGTAGCTAGGACTGCAGGTGTGTGCTACCATATCTGAGTAATTTTTCTGGTTTTTGTAGAGACGGTGTCATACTCTTGATCAAGCTGATCTTGAACTCCTGGCCTCAACCAGTCCTTTGGCCTAGGCCTCCCAAAATGCTAGGATTATAGGCGTGAGGTACCATACCCAGCCTTGTTTATAGTGTCTTTTTGTTGTCTTCTTAGTTTTTGATAGTAGGCCCAGTACAGTGGCTCACACCTGTAATCCTAGCACTCTGGGAGGCCATAACAGGCAGATTCCTTGAATTCAAGAGTTCAGGCTTGGCGCCTGTGGCTCAAGTGGCTAAGGCACCAGCCACATACACCTGAGCTGGCGAGTTCAAATCCAGCCTGGGCCTGCCAAACAACAATAATGGCTGCAACCAAAAAATAGCCAGGCATTGTGGCAGGCACCTGTGATCCCAGCTACTTGGGAGGCAGAGGCAGGAGACTTGCTTGAGCCCAGGAGTTGGAGGTTGCTGTGAGCTGTGATGCCATGGCACTCTACCCAGGGGGACAGCTTGAGGCTCTGTCTCAAAAAAAAAAAAAAAGAGTTCAAACACAAATGTCTTAATCTTGTAATTGGGTAAATGAGGTGAAGGCTATGTTGTTTAGTAGGATATAAGCACTCCAATTTGTACAAATAATCAACACATTGAATCCCATAATTGCATAAATGTATTTATGATCTGTGTACAAATGACTTAATAAAAAAAAGAGAGAGAGAGTTCAAGACCAGCCTGAGCAAGAGAGACCCCATCTCTATTAAAAATAGAAAAACTAGCAGGGTATTTTGGCAGGCACCTATAAGTCCTAGCTACTCAGGAGTCTGAGGCAAGAGGATCACTTTAACCCAGGAGTTTGAGGTTGCTTGTGAGCTGTGACACCATGACACTACTGAGAGTGACAAAGTAAGACTCTATCTCAAAAAATAAATAAATTTTGGTAGTAAGTAAATTTTTGGTAATCTTTTGATGCACAAAAGATTTGCATGCACAAAATTTGTGAATTTCCATGAAGTCTAATTTTTATGTTTATTCTTTTGTTAACTGTGTCATATTTAAGAAATTACCACCAAGTCTAGTGTCTTAAAGCCTTTGCCCTCTGTTTTCTTGTAAGAGTTTTACAGTTTTAGGTCTTTGATTCATTTCGAGTTAATTTCATTAACATTGTACATTAAATGTTAAGTAAGTATCTAACCTTATGTGGATATCCAATTAGTGATTAGTTAACTTTTATATCTTTTTAAAAAAAAATATGTCCTGAAGTTTGCATTGACTTTTCAGGTTTGTTGTAATGCTAAAATATACTGTTTTTGTGTCCTAACTAAAGCTTAGTTCTCAAATTTATATTGGTTTTCCCCTTAGTTTTATGTGCTTCAGTGGAAATTCTATTCTTGTCTGAAGTAGAAAACATTTTGGCCAGGCAAAGTGGCTTAATCCTATAATCCAGCACTTGGAGAGATCAAGGTGAGAGGATTGCTTGAGGCCAGGTATTTGAAAATAGCCTAGGCAAAATGGTAAGACCTCATCTCTACAAAATATTAAAAAAATTAGGCAAGCATGGTAGTGAGTGCTAGTAGCTACTTGGGAAGCTAAAGCAGGATTGCTCAAGTCCAAGAGTCTGAGGCTACAGTGAATTATGATCATACCACTGCACTCTATCCTAGATGACAGAGCAAGACCATGCCTCTAACAAAATAAAAAAGCAAAGTGGGAAATGTTTTAAAAATCAGAGATATAAAGAATCACGACTAGGCTAGGCACGGTGGCTCACTCCTGTAATCCTAGTACTCTGGGAGGCTGAGGTGGGAGGATTGCTTGAGCTCAGTAGTTTGAGAAGAGCCGAACACGAGTAAGACCCTGTCCCTACTAAAAATAAAAAAATTAGCTGGGCATTGTGGTACCTGTAGTCTCAGCTACACAGGAGACTGAGGCAGAAGGACCATTTGAGCCCAGAAGTTTGAAGTTGCTGTGAGCTAGGCTGAAACCATGGCACTTGAGCCTGGGATGACAGAGTAAGACTCTGTCTCAGATGGGGAATCAAGACTTAGTGAAGCCCTCCTTAAACTAGAGCATTTATAGGGCACTGGAAGAAATGTTTTGTTTACTCCCTGTCCATTTGAATATCTTGTGTAGAAATGCCCAATGAATATGAGTATTAAAATTAAAATATTTAATTTGAAGAGATAAAATCTACTCTTTTCTAATGCCCTTTCTTTAATCAATTTAGTAGATTGGAGCTACAGATTGCCTTATATCCTACAGTTCACACTTCTGCATCCAGAGTTTTTATAGAATGTTAGTGAAGTTTGAGGCTTACATATTTTCAGCTACTCAATTCACATACATTGAATTAAACATCTGTGTATTAATTTAAATTTATCCCTCTCTTCTTTTTTATGTTTCTTTCTCTGTCTTAACTGCTTTCTGTTTAGTCAGTGCTTATTGTGTGTCAGGTGCCGTCCTGGGTTTTTTGCATGTGTTAATTGCATTTAGTACTCATAATCTCATGCAGTAGTTTTTTCATAGCTTTAAAGAGAAAGGTAAGTTTCTGAAAGGTTAAATAACTTGTTCATGTCACCCAGGTGCTGAGTGACAAAGCTGGGATTAGATTTGTAGTCTGTCTCACTCCAAAGCCTAAGTTCTCTCAGCTATTCTAAGATGGTTCTCTGCCTTATTCTTTTACTTTGTTTTGTTTTGCCTTTTATTAGTAGTTCCCCATCATCCAGTGGCCAAAAGATTACTGATAAAATTCTCTTTTCTTTCATGATGAAGAATCCAGCAAGCTAAAAGTACAGAAGGTAGAACCTTGGAACAGTGTGCGTGTGACATTCAACATCCCCCGGGAAGCAGCGGAGCGACTAAGGATCCTGGCTCAGAGCAACAACCAGCAGCTTCGGGATCTAGGGATTCTCTCCGTTCAGATTGAAGGTCTTTCACTTTGCCATGTGCCCATGTGGACCAAAATAATTATAATAGTAGAATATAGCATGATTTTCTATGCTGCTTTATTTGTTCCTCTACTCTTACATTTCAGACTCCCAAGTAATTCATGTAACCTATATTTCATATTGTAGCACCTTAGGATAAAGAGGAATTGAGGTTATTGCTGGGTCCTGATAGCCTTCAGTATCCATAGTCATAGACTATAGGAACTGACGTGTGTCTCTCTGTGTGTGTGTATGTTTGCTCTCCTAGCTTAGTGTTTTATGTTTTGGGGTTTTTCCTGGTTTAGGTTAGTTTTGTTTTGTTTTCTTAAGAGATAGAGTCTTGCTGTGTTTTGTTTTGTTTTGTTTGTTTCAGAGTCTCACTTTATTACCCTTGGTAGAGTGTTGTGGCATCACAGCTCATAGCAACCTCCAACTCCTGGGCTTATGCAATTCTCTTGCCTCAGCCTCCCAAGTAGCTGGGACTACAGGCGCCCACCAGAATGCCCAGCTATTTTTTTGTCACAGTTTGGCCAGGGCTGGGTTCAAACCAACCACCCTTAGTATATGGGGTCAGCGCCCTACCTGCTGAGCCACAGGTGCCCCCTGGGGTCTTGCTGTGTTGCCCTGCCTAAGACTCAAACTCCTGGGCTCAAGTAATCCTCCCACCTCAGCCTCACAATTAGCTAGGACTACAGGTACATCCATGTTGCTCAGCTTAAAGAGTATCTAATTTCAAGGCTGAGTTTGGTGGCTCATGCTTGTAATCCTAGCACTTTGGGAAGTCAAGGTAGGAGGAGCACTTGAGGCCAAGAGTTCCAGACCAGCCTGAGCAGGAGCAAGACTCACACCCCACCAAAAAAATAAAGAAATTAACTGAGTGTGGTGGCATACACCTGTAGTCCCAGCTACTTGGAAGGCTGAGACAGAAGGATTGCTTGAAGAACCCAGAAGTGTGAGGGTGCAGTGAACTGTGATGAGGCCATTGTACTCTTAAAAAAAAGAACATCTAATTTCCATCGCTTCCTTCTACAAAATAAACTTTAGTCCTTGTCCAACAGTGTTCCTTTTTCAAATATATTTTTATTTTTTCTTTTTACTTATTTATGGTACATATTAAAATTGTATATATTTGTAGGATATATATGATGTTTTGATATAAGCATATGTGTGAACTAATGAAATCTGGGGAATTGGGGTATCCTTCACTTCAGGTATTTATCATTTCTTGTGCTAGGAACATTCCAGTTTCACTCTTAGTTGTTTTAAAGTATACCCTAACTTACTGGGGATTTTTTTTACCCTTACTATTGATTATAGTCATTTTATTGTGCTATCAAATATTGTTTATTCTATATATCTGTATTTTTGCATCCATTAACTATTCTCACATTATCCCCCCACTCAGTACTCTTCCTAGCCTCTGATAACCATCTTTCTATTCTGTCTCCATTAGATTGTTTTTTAATATTTAGCTTCCACAGATGAGTGAGAACATGCAAGCTTTGTCTTTCTATGCTTGGCTTATTTCATTTAACATAATCTCAGTTTCATCCATATTTTTGCAAAAAATGGTTTTTTACGGTTATATAATATTCCAGTGTGTATATGCAACACAATTTCTTCATCCATTCATCCTTTGATAGACCCTAAGGAGAATATTTTCACTAGAGTGATTCTTTTAAAATAGGATCCACACACATCTTAAAACCCTGCTATCCCTTGCTGTTGTTCAAAGAATGACGACCAAACTCCTTACCTTGATCTCAGGCCTTGCATGGTCTGACTTCTGCCTTACTCATTCAGCCTTATTTTGTATATCTCTCCTGCTTTCTTTATTCCAGCCTCTCCAGTTTTCTTTTGATTCCTTGAAGATACAATTCTTTTCCTGCCATAGGTCCTTTGCATTCTTGCATTCATGTCTTTTCTGTATGAAATCCTGCAATTCCTCCTTCTCCTACTTAATGCCTACTTAGCTTTTAAGTATCTGCTTAAGTCTTGAGGATATATTTTCTAAATTCCCTGGCTAAGTCAGTTCTTCGTTAAATGTTCTCACCAAAGTCTGTTTCTTTCCTTCAGATCGTTTATCTCACACTTTCTTATAGCAATTATTTGATTATTGTTTTATTCCCCTGTAGACTATAAGCTTTAGCACTTGGGATATAATGATAAATAAAATATGGTGCTTACCATTATGAACTCAGAAGAGCTCATGACCTTAGTAAGGAAGACAAAGCTGTGAGAGATGTAAGTACCAAATAGGGGGGAGTACTAGAACTAGAACCAGAGAACTAGAACCCTCTTTTGCCTTTCTGTGTTGATTGAAAACAAGGTGGCATCCAGCAATTTCAGCCTTTCCTTTCAGTATTGGACCAAGCTCTCCAGACCCAGTGCTACTTAGAACCTAACTGCTCTATAAAACTCAGTAGTAGCTGAAATCATCATTTTGTTTATTGGAGTGAGACACATTTTGTACAGTCTAGCATTGTAGGTTGCTGTACCTCAAAAGGGGCAATACCAACAAGATTTTGAGAGAGTTATATGTAGATGGAAAAATAGGATAAATTTTTTTCATTTGATAAATGAGGGAATAGTTACTTAAACAATAACCAGTTTATTATGGAAAATGTTGGATTATCTAAAAGGATCCAGAAAAGTAAAATTAATTCATAGCAATCTACAGGATGAACTGGGAGGGTGGAAGTCAAATGACTATTGGATAAAATAACAATATATAGGCTATTTATATTTTATGGAACACATAAAAACCCCAAACATTTTTATAGTCTCTGTTACCTATTTGCCTGAGTTTAAGACTTCAGAACCTTAATTGGTA
The DNA here is from genome assembly GCA_963574575.1 of Galagoides demidoff. Lineage (NCBI taxonomy): Eukaryota > Metazoa > Chordata > Mammalia > Primates > Galagidae > Galagoides > Galagoides demidoff. The sequence goes on along the minus strand of CAUYQV010094054.1, from coordinate 30,155 downwards.
GTATTTTTCACTGGAGAAGGAAGGACCAACCAGTTTCATCTCTGAATCAGACCTACTTTATGTAAGTTCTTAAAAAGGGTAAAATGCTTTTCCCCTTTAAATACTATGGCCATGAATTAAAACATAAGAATAAGGAAAATAGTTGACTTTTTTTACAACACATGGCTATTTTTTGTTGTTGTTGTTGTTGCAGTTGTCATTGTTGGTTAGCAGGCCTGGGCCAGATTTGAACCCACCAGCCCTGGTGTATGTGGCCAGCACCGTAACCACTGAGCTGTAGGCACTGAGTCAATAATTGACATATTTTAAGAAATTATGAAATTCACATAAGATAGTGATTATCACAATCCAGACAGAATTCTTTAGTTTTCAGGCTACATATATATCCCAGGTGATCTCCTTTTCTCTTTCCACATTTAAGGGAATTCAGGCAGGAGTGAAAAGTGTGGCAGCAGCTTTTGCTTTTGTGAAACTGGTGATGACTTTGCCACTGTCATGGTGTCTGTTGCAAGGATTAAAGGACAAGTTGTTCCCTTAATCATCCATTCTCCACTGAAGAATACTCTCTGTACCTTTCCTTTTTTGAGGTTTGGCTGGGGATCTTGGGAAACATCTTTCTAAAGGACATTTTATGATCTCTCTGTAAATTCAGGGTGATCTAAAGTAGGAGTCGCCAAACTTTTTGGCAAATGGCCAGTAATATTTTTGGCTTTGTGGGCCATAAAATCTCTGTCACAAATATCTCCCCTTGTAGGGCCAATAAATGAACAAGGCTGGTTCAAATAACACTGGATTTGGCCCAAAGGACTTAGTCTGTGGAGTCTTAATTGTCAAGTTTAGGAGCCAGTAAGTAGTGTTTCCTACATTATTTTATTTATTTATTTATTTATTTATTTATTTATTTATTTATTTATTTATTTATTTATTTTGAGACAGAGTCTCAAGCTGTCGCCCTGAGTAGAGTGCCATGGCATCACAGTTCACAGCAACCTCCGACTCTTGGGCTTAAGCGATTCTCTTGCCTCAGCCTCCCAAGTAGCCAAGATTACAGATGCCTGGCAGTTTTTTGGTTGTAGTTGTCACTGTTGTTTTGGCAGCCTGGGCTGGATTCAAACCTGCCAGCTCTGGTGTATTGTGTGCCTGATAAACTAAAAGATGATACTGGAGCTGAATCTTTGTTATTGAAGGAGAAGGATATCATGAGATGAGGTTTGAGATGTGGACAAGGGTTCCCTTAGCCACTTGAGGTACAGACACCGAGCCATACATTTATTTTTTTGATACCAATTAGTATACGTGCAGTTGGCAAATAGAGGATTAATAGCAGTAGAATGTGGAAATTGTGTTTATTCACATATGATTTTTTTCCTAGGCAAGGGGAACTGGAATAGTGGAAATGGAATTATAATTATCAACAGAAAAAAAAGCCTTTAGCTCAGCTGTTACATAGTGGGAGTTCTTTCTGCTCTATTTAAAAAAGATTAGGAATGAGAACTTACATTCAGGTGTCTCCCCCATTTATGTACTCCTCGGCCTTGCCTAGCTTTTAGCTCATGAGAGGTTATACTTCTTTCTATGCCTACCTTACTGGCAGTCCGCTGACTCAGAGCTCCACTGCATCTGCCTTACCTTAGCACCTTTAATCAGGCATTTCTACTCCATTGTTTCTGGATATTTTGTCTCCACCAATTATTTTTATTAGCACTCTGGCTATACAGCCTTACAGATTTTGAGTTTATCCCAACACTGTTAGTGTCATTGTAAGATTTGATAGAATGTAAGATTTTCCGGGAATGCATTTATCATTTAGAAAATGCCTGTAATTCTTTGTAAGATTATGATGACATATATGCATATATATGTACATATATATACACACACATATGTATATATATCCTTTAAAAATATATATATGTTCTTTAATTATACATATATATTCCTTAAGTAGCTAATGAGCATCTACCATGTACCAGGCACTGTTCTATCTCTATAAAGGTTATAGTTAGAGTGACCATGTAATTTATCATCTAAATCAGGGCACTTTTGAAAGTGAAAGGGATGATACTAATAATTATGCTGTAAAAGAACTGGGGTAAACTTATTATTACCCTTGTGCAGAGATAAAAGAGATAGTCAAGAAAACAAGTGAATTTCATGGGATGTGCTGTGAAGAAATAATGAGATATTCTGATAAGGGTTACCTAACCTTGGATAAGGTGGTTGGTAAAGGCCTTTTAGGGCATGTAACACTCAAGATTACATGAAAATTGAGAAGCTGGCTATGCAAAGAGTACAGGGAACTGTTCTAGGCAGAGGGAACAACATGTGCAAAGGCCTTGAGGTAAGAAACAGCTTTGTGTGCCTAATGAACTAAAAGATGACACTGGAGCTCAATCTTTGTTATTGAAGGAGAAGGATATCATGAGATGAGGTTAGAGAGGTGGACAAGAGTTCCCTTTAGGGAAAGGCAAAAGACTTTTACGATCTGAAGAGAAACCAGAGTATAAGGGCTAGAAGCTTCAAGTTGTCCAGTATGGTAGCCACAAGCTGTATGTGGCTGTTGAACACTAAAAATGTGGCTAGTCAAACTAATGTATGCTGTAAGTATAAAATACATATTGAATTTCAAAACTTAGGCACCCCACAAACAATGTAAAATATCTCATTAATAATTTTTATATGAATTAATGTTGAAATAATACATTGGATGTATTAGGTTAAATAAAGTGTAATTAATTTCACCTGTTACTTTTTATGTTTTTACTCTTGCTTCTAGATTTTAAATTAATGTGTATGGCTCATACTGTATTTCTATTGAACAGCACTAGGATAGATAGATGATTTGAGGTCATATATAGCTTGTTAAGTTTGGCTTTCATTTCTAAAATAGTGGAAAGTCATGGAGCAGTTTTAAGCAGAAGAGTGATGTGATCTGATGTCTGTTTCAAAAATAGTACTCTCTGCTTAGAATATCTTAGGAAGTTTGGTATATTACTAGTTCCTTCCTTTTGTTGAAAAACCCCAAACCCTGTATTCTCTTTCATGCCTGACTCTTATTGACAAGCTGGGGCATCTTGTAGTACCTGGTGATTTGTCCCTTACTGGTAAGATGTTTTGTTCCCTTTAACCAGCGAATCTCTCTGGTTAAAATATATACAGAAAGCTGACGTAGATCAGTGACAGGGCAGAGAAACTATTGTGCCTCTTTAACCTTCTGCTTTAACATCTGGCTGTAAACCAGAACCCTACAGTATGGAAGCATTTGAGTGAGTGCAGCCTTTCAGCTGCCACTGGTTAGCTATATTTTAACTGTCTACAAGATGATGCTGTCTTTCATAGTAACAATAATCAAGTAAGCATTCTGAAACTTGTTTCAGATAGACTCTTTTATCATTGAACTAAGATTTAAGTTGCCTCTAAGTTTAAGGTCTAGTTAGTTGGAATGCTTCTAGTGACATTACCTACCAGGCTATTGTGGAACTCAAATGAGATAAATTTTTTTTTTTTTTTTTTTTTTTGACAGTGCCTCAAGCTGTCCCCCTGGGTAGAGTACTGTGTCATCACAGCTCACAGCAACCTCCAACTCCTGGGCTCAAGCAAGTCTCCTGCCTCTTCCTCCCAAGTAGCTGGGACCACGCCTGCCACCACACCTGGCTATTTTTTGGTTGCAGCCATCATTGTTGTTTGACGGGCCCGGGCTGGATTCGAACCTGCCACCTTAGGTGTATGTGGCTGGCGCCTCAGCAACTTGAGCCACAGGCACCGAGCCAAAAATTTTTAAGCATTAGAAACCCTATACAAATGTTCTTTTTTTGTTGTTGTTGTTGTTTTTGAGACGGAGCCTCAAGCTATCCCCCCCTGGGTAGAGTGCTGTGGCTTCACTGCTCACAGCAACCTCCAACTCCTGGGCTCAAGCGAGTCTCCTGCCTCCGCCTCCCAAGTAGCTGGGACCACAGGCGCCCGCCACAATGCCCGGCCATTTTTTGGTTACAGCCATCATTGTTGTTTGGCGGGCCCGGGCTGGGGATTCGAACCCACCACCTTAGGTGTATGTGGCTGGCGCCTTAGCCGCTTGAGCCACAGGCACCGGGCCCTAGAAACCCTATACAAATGATCTTATCATCAGGTGTCTCAGAGGTGAATTAGTAGCAACCTATCTTCTCTTGATTGCATTATATTTTTCTGCTAGAAATATGTTTGTAGTGCAGTTATTAAAAAAAAATTAGTGTTTTGTTTACAAGTAATACAATGTCCCCATACCATCGTACATTCTTTCTCCATTAAACCTACTTATGTCTCTGCCTTCTGGTCTTAAATTCCCAAAAGGAAGTCTCGGATTTTAATTTCTCAGGGCATTGCCTTCCTTCATACACACAACACACAACACTGCTGCACACAAATCATTGAGCTGGTTGGAAAAATAAGAGTTGTAGGCTCTCTGTTGACACTAAGCATCATTAATGATTACCTTTCTGCCATATTACAAGTAAAAATTGTGCTTCATCTTAATAAACCTGCTCAAATGGGTTAAAGTAAGACCATGTAGTATGGAACATACCCTTTTTGTGGTGGTAAACTAACCATAATTCTTAAAAACACAGAACACAAGAATACTTTGTACCTGTCTTTAAACAAAATTTGTATCTTATTCTGATGATGATTTCCTTTTAATAACTTGATTGTCATTTTCAGGGGAAGGTGCTATCAACCTGGCTTTGGCTCAGAACCGAAGCCAAGATGTGAGAATGGATGGACCTGTGGGAGCTGGAAGTTCTGTTAGGATGGAGCCAGGATTTCCTATGGCAGGTGGTCCAGGTGAGACCTTTTACTCATTGTATCACATTTTACTAGTTTTCCTTTTTAGGCTTTGCTAAAATATAATCCTCTGAGTCCTGCAAGTTTGGTAGGGGTTCATATCATACCCACATCTTTGGTTGTGGGTGGCTCATGTCTGTAATCCCAAAACTTTGGGAGGTTGAGACAGGAGGATTGCTTGAGGCCAGGAGCTTATGATCAGTCTGAGCAATATAGCAAGACTTTGTCTCTATAAAAACTGTTTTTTTAAATTAGCCAGGTGTGATGGCACATGCCTTTAGTCCCAGCTACATAAGAGGCTGAAGCAGGAGGATCCCTTGAGCCCAGGAATTCAAGTTACAGTAATCTACAGTTTGGTCACTGAACTCCAGCCTTGGTGACAGAGCCAGACACTGTCTCTAAAAAGTAAAATAAAAAAGAAAGTGAGACATGAGTCATTCCCAGAGGCTAGGGTTACAGCATGCAGCATCTTTGTAATCTTCTGATATCACTAAAGGTTGATGAACATTGACAGATTATATGATAGAACAACAGGAAAGTGTTGGAAATATAAATGAGTGAAACCATCCCAATATGTCTATAGTATAATGAAGAATGTAGCGTTCCAATTCCCACTTTCTCTAAGGCTGAAAATGTATGAATTGAGAGTTCTTGTGTGCTTATGCTTATGTGGAGTCTAAGGCAGAAGGATCACTCCAGCCCAGGAATTTGAGATTGCAATGAGCTATTGCATGATAGTGATGATTTTACCACACTCTAGCCTGGAAGACGGAGGAAGACCCTGTCTCAAAAAAAAAACAAACAAACAAACAAACAAAAACCAGAGATAATAATGCCTATAGTCTTTTGAGCTCATGCCTAAAGGTGGATGAGCTCTGAGCAGTATAGAAAATATTTCCTGGCTCAGCGCCTGTGGCTCAAGCAGCTAAGGCACCAGCCATGTACAACTAAAGTGGCGGGTTCGAATACAGGCCAGACCCGCCAAACAACAATAATGGGTGCAACCAAAAAATAGCCAGGTGTTGTGGCGAGCGCCTGTGGTCCCAGCTACTTGGGAGGCGGAGACAGGAGACTCGCTTGAGCCCAGAAGTTGGAGGTTGCTGTGAGCAATGAAGCCGAAGCACTGTACCCAAGGGGGACAGCTTGAGGCTCTGTCTCAGAAAAAAGAAAAAGAAAATATTTCCTGAGTTCCTGTTACATATATGTTAGGACCTCTGTTACATATATGTTAGGAATGCCATATAGTAGATATAAAATACTCAGCTTGCTACCTTTAGTTCCTCACAAAAGTCTTGAGTATTTGGTATTAAGGCAGCTTGATAGGGAATTATAGGTGACGCTCTTGCCCCTACTGGAAGGACCAGGCCAGAGGCAGTATGAGAAAAGCCTAGCCAAAGTACAAATAGTTAATAAAAGAATGAATGAACCTGAGATGCACATTATAAAATCTGGGTTCTAGTTTCAACTTCTGGCCAGGGGACTTATTTACTGGCCTTAGTTTCCTGGAAACACCTTTAATTATGTTTGGAAACAGTGCTATAGATCCCTTTTAGGTTTAAAGTTTTAAGGGTCCATTAAACCAATATCAATACCCTAATCACCAACTCTCTTAGTCAGGCATCCTCAAACTACGGCCCACAGGCCATATGCGGCCTGCCTAGGACATTTATCCGGCCCGCCGGGTGTTTTTGCCACCACTGCCTGTCCTGCCTAGCAGTCAACTCGTTCTGGGGCCCGTAGTCTGGCCCTCCAACAGTCTGAGGGACAGTGAACTGGCTCCTTATTTAAAAAGTTTGAGGACCCCCGCTCTTAGTTTTTTGGTTTTTTTTTTTTTTTTTTTCAGTTTTTGGCCAGGGCTAGGTTTGAACCCACCACCTCCAGCATATGGGGCCAGCGCCCTACCCCTTTGAGCTATAGGTGCTGACCCGTTCTTGGTACCTTAGACCACACTCTAAGAAGTGAGTGTGGATTATAGTTCTGCAGTTCATTATCAACATAGGAAACTTAGAAGTTCTAGGTTGAAATCAAGTTATATTAGTATTTAGGCCAGTGAAGTGCCTCACGCCTGTAATCCTAGCACTCAGGGAGACTAAAGCCGGTAGATCACTTGAGCTCATGAGTTCGAGACCGCCTGAGCAAGAGTGAGACCCCATTTCTAAAAAAACTAGCTGGATGTTGTGACAGGTGTCTGTAGTCTCAGCTACTCGGAAGGCTGGGGCAAGAAGATTGCTTGAGCCTAAGAGTTAGAGGTTTCTGTGAGCTATGATAACACAGCACTCTACCAGGGGCCCAAAGTGAGACTCTTGTCTCAAAAAAAAAGTTATATTAATATTTAATGAAGAAGATGGATTGTGATAATATACATAATATGAAGTTTCAAGAATAATCAGCTACTATACCGTTTTAACCTCAGGTATCTTTCTTTACTGCCAAGCATATTTTAGAATTTTTTTTCCTGTCTATTGAGACTTAAAGGATGCAGGCAAAATCTACTATTAGATTAAACTAAACAGATAAATTTTTCTGGGGAAAAATACCTTTTAAAATAATATAAATGACTTTGGAAGCATGTATCTAGTTATCTTGATTTGTCGATAATTCTTAGCACTACTTCTCTTAGTACTGGCAACAGAAAGTTAGGTAATCAAACAGTTTTTTGCAACTAAGACTACATCTATAGCTTGTTTTTTTCATAGCCTTATACAGTGCCAGAATTTGTGGGGAAACCATAGTAGTCATTTAATTAGGGTTTCTCAACCTCAACATTGTTGATGTTTTGGGCTAATAATGCTTTGCTGTTGGGGGGGCTGCCTGTGCATTTTGGAATGTTTGGCAGCATCCTTTGCCTCAACCCACCAGATGCCGGCAGCACTACTGCCCCATTTGGTTGTACCAACTGAAATGTCTCCAGACATTACTGGATATCACCTGGGGGGCAAAAGTGACCCTAGGTAAGAACCACGGATCTAGTCCAAATTCCTACCTAGTCCAAATTTGAACTGCATTTTGTTTTTGTTTTTGATTTTTTTTTTTTTTTTTTGAGACAGAGCCTCAAGCTGTCCCCCTGGGAAGAGTGCTGTAGCTTCTCTGCTCACAGCAACCTCTAACTCCTGGGCTCAAGCGAGTTTCCTGTCTCAGCCTCCCAAGTAGCTGGGACCACAGGCGCCCACCACAATGCCCGGCTATTTTTTGGTTGCAGCCATTATTGTTGTTTGGTGGGCCCAGGCTGGATTCAAACTCGCCACCTTAGGTGTATGTGGCTGGCACCTTAGCTGCTTGAGCCATAGGTGCCGAGCCTTGAACTGCATTTTGTAGTGTCACTACTGAGCATGTAGTCAGCATATACTTGAAAATTTCTGGGAATAGGAAACTTATTCCTATTCCTAGAAATAAGAAAAACTATTTTTTATCTCATAAGAACTTTCTTACTGTCTAACTGCAGTCTTTGAAAAATTGAGTGGGAAACTCAGAAACAAATCCAGTTTCAATAAACATCTGCCTAATGTTCTTTCCAACTACAAAACACCTAAAAATACTAGATAAAATTTAACATTGACAGTCAGATTTCATGACTCAAACCTGATAGTCTCAGCTCTCTGGATGCTGAGATAGGAGGATCCCTTTAGTCCTGGATTTTGAGACCAGTCTGGGGTAGTGAGATCCCATCTCTAAAAATAAATAAACAAATATAATACATAGCTGAGGCCATGAGAAAGTGGAGGGATAGAGAGGTGAGAAAGAAAGCAAAGGAACTCAGGCCAGGCACGGTGGCTCAGGCCTATAATCCTAGCATTCTGGGTGGCCAGATTGCTTGAGCTCATGGGTTTGAGACCAGCCTAAGCAAGAGTGAGATCCCCCTCTCTTAAAAAAAAAAAAAAAAAAAAAAAAGCCGGGCATTGTAGTGGGTGCCTGTAGTCCTAGCTACTTGGGAGGCTGAGGCAGGAGGATCACTTGAGCCCAAGTGTTTGGGGTTGCAGCAAGCTATGATGCCACAACTCTCTACCCAGGGCACAGAGTGAGACTCTGTCTCAAAAAAAAAAAAAAAAAATTAAAGGAACTCCTCAGGACAAAAAAGAAGTCAAGGATGAAGATTTAAACAACAGTAAATAGATTCCACAGGGGCCAAGGGATTTGGGTTTTAATAGCCAGAAAGGGATAAAAGATGAAGCCTTACCTTGGGTCCACATGAAGAAGAAAGATTTCAGAATTCCTTGTGATACTAGAATTTTCAGTGAAAGGTAGATGAGGAAAATGTCACTCTCTGGCATAGGGAGACCAATGGGAAATTTGGCATGGGCTCTAGTTGGGGGGGAGGAAGGATAGTGGTTGTGGAATTGTCTTCTTTCCCCTCTCACATGTTGGACATTTAATATATTAGTATAATGACCCAGGAGCTACCAGGCTAAATCGTTAACATTAATGGTTCTAGACTAGTGATTACTATTGAAATTATAGAGGGGCACATTCTCAACCCCAGCCATTGCAGACTTCTCATAGTTAAAGCCGGCCACTGAGCTTATACTCTGAATTTATAAAATTTAGGATTAGACTCCCTCCCTCCTGAATTTTAGAGAATTAGAATAATCAGGGTATTAAAAATTATGAAAATCAGGCTCGGTGCTTGTAGTTCAGTGGTTAGAGCACTGGCCACATACACTGGGGCTGGCCGGTTCAAACCTGGCCCAGGCCTGCTTAACAATGACAACTACAACCAAAAAATAGCCAGGCATTGTGGTGGGTGCCTATAGTCCCAGCTACTGGGCAGCTGAGGCAAGAGAATTGCTTAAGCCCAAGAGTTTGAGGTTGCTGTGAGCTGTGATGCCACAGCACACTACTAAGGGCAACATAGTGAGACTTTGTCTCAAAAAAAAAAAAAAATTATTATGAAAATCAGAGCCAGCCCTATGGCTTATGCCTTTAATCAGTCCTAGCACTTTAAGAGCCTAAACCGGGAAGATTATTTAAGGCCATCCTCAGCTTGAGCAAGAGTGAGACTCCCATCTCAACAAAAAAATAGAAATTTTAGCCAGGTATGATGACATGCACTTGTAGTCCCAGCTACTCAGGAGGTTGGGGCAGGAGTCCAGAGAATATGAGGTTGCAATGAGTTATAAAGAAGCTATTGCACTCTAGCTCAGACATCAGAGCAAAGACCCTGTCTCAAAAAAAAAAAAAAAGGAAGAAAAAAACTTATGAAAATCAAAAGAGAAAAAGGTACTATGAAAACATAAAGAGAAGTTAGAACTTATAGATATTTTAAAATCTTCGAACCGAATAACTTATTCAGATAATTAGAAATAGCTGGATTGAAAGGTGAATTTGAAGACATCACCCAGAATATAGCAGAGATAAATAAAGACATGGAAATATGAAAGACATCAAGAGACATGAAGGATAAAATAAGAAGGTTCAATGAATGTTTGAAAAGAGTTCCAGAAGAAGATAAAGAAATTGGGGAGGGTCCAGTACAGTGGCTCATGCCTGTAATCCTAGTACACTGGCCAGAAGGATCGCTGAGATCAGGAGTTGGAGACTAGCCTGAACAAGAGCAAGACCCCATCTCTACTTATAATAGAAAAGTTAGCCAGGTGCTGTAGCATACATATCTAGTCCCAGCTACTTGAGAGGCTGAGACAGAAGGATCGCTTGAACCTAGGATTTTGAGATTGCAGTGAGCTAAGCTGAGGCCATTGCACTCTAGCCCTGGTGATAAAGCAAGACTCTGTCTACAAAAAGGAAAAGAAAGAAAGAAATTGGGGAGGGTTGGAAAGAGAATGGCTGAATTTTTTCCAAAACTGATAAAAGACATGATTCCTCAGATTCAGAAGCACAGTAATCCTGAGTACTGGAAATAAAAATAAACATCTAGACACAATATTGTAAAACTACAGAATACTGAAAAACAAAGAGAATATTAAAAGCAACCCAAAAGAAAAGAGCAGTTATTTACCAGGGAAAGCTGCTAAGTCTACTGCTGATTACCCAACAGCAGCATTGGAATGTAGAAAACATTGGAATAGTATTTTCGAAGTACTGAGAAAATAATCAATAGCCTAGTATTTTAAATGTAGCTATGCTCTCAGGACTAGTATGAAAGTTGGGTGCAGTGGCTTACACCTCTAATCCTAGCACTCTGGGAGCTGAGTCAGGAGGATTGCTTGAGCTCAGGAGTTCAAGACCAGCCTCAGCAAGAGTGAGACCCTTTCCATACCAAAAATAGAAAAAATTAGCCAGGTGTGGTAGTTCCCGCCTTTATACCCATACCCAGCTATTCAGAAGGCTGAGGCAGGAGAATTACTTGAGCCCAGGAGTTTGTGGTTGCTGTGAGCAATGATGACACCACTGCACTCTACCCAGGGTGACCCTGTCTCAAAAAAAAAAAAAAAAAAAGAATAGTATGAAATAAAGACCTTTCCAAAGAGACTAAGAGAATTTACCATTAACAGACTTTTGCTAATTGAACTGCTCAAGGATGTACCTCAGGAAGAAGAAAATTGAACCTAAGATGGAAGAAGTAAGATCTAAGAAGGAATGGTGAGCTAAATAATTGGTTAGCATGGGGTGAATCTAAATAATCATTGACTCACTTAGTAATGATGATCATACATTGTCTTTATACTTTAAATCACATGTCTGTTGACATTTTAAAGAATATCAATAAAATAGAAATAGAATGTATAACTTCTAAATTAATAATGAAATACTTTGGTTTTTCTTCATATCATATAAAAATCTTTCAAACTAGTAACAGAAGAGTAGAGAGGAAGGGAATGATGAAATAAATCAATCCAGGCTCAGTGCTGGTACTCAGTGGTTAGGGTGCTGGCCACATACACCAGGACTGGCGGGTTTGAACCTGGCCTGGACCTGCTAAACAACAGTGACAACTACAAAAAAAAAAAAAAGAGCCGGGCATTGTGGAAGGCTCTTGTAGTCCCAGATACTTGGGAGGCTAAGGCAAGAGAATCGCTTAAGCTCAAGAGTTTGAGGTTGCTGTGAGCTGCGATAATCACAGCAGTCTTCTGAGGGCACATAGTGAGACTGTGTCTCAAAAAAAAAAGAAAGAAATCAATCCAGTTTAATTCAGGAAAAATAAGAAAACAACACAGAAAAAGGAGATTGACTAGAAATCATAAAATGACAGAATAAATCAAAATAATATCATAATAATAAAGGTAAATGGATTGTGAACACTGGAAAAAAAAAAGATTAGGCCAAGTATGGTGGCTCATGACTGTAATTTCAGCACTTCGAGAAGCCAGGGCAGGAGGATTGTTTGAGGCCAGGGTTTGAGATCGGCCTGGGCAAAATAATGAACCCCTGTCTCTACAAAAATATTTCTTTCTTTCTTTTTTTTAAGACAGAGTTTCATTATGTCGCCCTCGGTAGAGTGCTGTGGCGTCACAGCTCACAGCAACCTCAAACTCTTGGGCTTAAGCAATTCTCTTGTCTCAGACTTCCAAGTAGCTGGGATTACAGGCACCTGCCACAACGTCTAGCTCTTTTTTGTTGTAGTTGTCATTGTGGGTAGACTCAGGCCGCATTCAAACCCTCCAGCCCTGGTATATGGGGCCAGTGTCCTAGCTGCTGAACTATAAGCACCAAGCCTCTACAAAAATATCTTTAAAAATTAGCTGGACATGGTTGTGCACACCTATAGTTGGAAGGATTGCTTGAGCCCAGGAGTTTGATCATGGTGAGCTATGATTATGTTATTGTACTCCAGTGTATGTAACAGAAGTGAGACCCTGTATCTACGGAAAAAAAAGGAATAAAATATAAAGACTTATAAGGCTTAAGGTTAGAAAGATAGAAAAAAAGGTAAACAAATTGAATATTAACTAAGCAAGTGGTATATTTATCAGATAAAATAGACATCATGATAAAAGGCATTACTGAGGATAAATAGGGCTACTGTGTGATATGAAAGGAATAGTTCACCAGGAAGGTAGCTAAACTTTTATGTACTTAATAACCTACCCTCAAAATATGTAAGAATTGCACAGATACAGCAGATCTTCAGGGAGATTTCAACACATTTCTATTAGCAGTTAATGGATTAAGCTTATAAAAAATAAGCAACAAGAAGACTTAAATGATAATTAAAATAGTTTTATGTAGTGGTATATATAGAAACCATGCAGTAATAATTCAAAAATTCTTAATCTTTTCAAGTAAAAATGGAAAATTTATACAGTTGACCATGGATTCCAAGAGCAAGTTTTAGGAAATACCAGATATTGATATCACACAGATCCTGTTCTCTTAACTACAATGCAGTTAAGTCAAATCAGTAGCAAAAGAAATAAAAAAGAATTCATGTTTTTGGAAATTTAGACATACATCCTAAATACCAAAGATTTTTTAAAAAGCAATCATGGAGCCAGGCATGGTGACTCATGCATATAATCCCAGCACTCTGGGAGGCTGAGGCAGGTGGATTGCTGAAACTCAGGAGTTTGAGGTTGCTATGAGCTATGACACCAAGGTTGTACCTGGGGCAAGAAAAGAAGATTCTGCCTCACAAAAAAGAGTGAGACTCAGTCTCAAAAAAATAAATAAATAAAAGCAGTCATGGGGCTGAGCACAGTGTAAGCCTAACACTCTGGGAGGCCAAGGTAGGAGGACAGGATGGTTTCACCTCAGGAGTTTGAGACCACCCTGAGCAAGAGTGAGACCTCGTCTTTACTAAAAATACAAAAATTAGTAGCCAGGCATTAGGGCTGGTGCCTGTAGTCCCAACTACTTGGGAGGCTGAGGCAGGAGGATCACTTGAATCCAGGGCGAGGTTGCTATGAGCTAGACCAACACCACTGTAGCCTGCAACAAAGACCTTTGTCTCCAAAAAAACCCTAAAAACAAAAAAATGCAATCATGGTGGAAATTAGTATTTAAAATGGAGTAATGAGATAGTACATATCAAAATTTGTGAGTTGTAGCCAATACAGTGCTTAAAAGAAATTGGCTTGGTGGCTGTAGTACAGTGGTTACAGCGCTAGCCACATACACCAAGGGTGGTGGGTTTGAACCTGGTCCAGACCAGCTAAACTGCAACAAAAAAATAGCTGGGCATTGTGGTATGCGCCTATAGTCTCAGCTACTTGGGAGGCTAAGGCAAGAGAATCGCTTAAGCCCAAGAGTTTGAGGTTTCTTTGAGCTGTAATGCCAAAGCACTCTACCGAGGGCGACATAGTGAAACTCTGTGTCAAAAAAAAAATGAAATGTATATTAGTGAATATCAACTGAAAATTAATAAGCTAAGTGTATAACTTAAGAATTGAGGAAAAGGGGCAGTGCCTGTGGCTCAGTGAGTAGGGCACTGGCCCCATATGCCAAGGGTGGTGGGTTCAAACCCAGCCCCAGTCACACTGCAACAAAAAATAGCCAGGTGTTGTGGTGGGCACCTGTAGTCCCAGCAACTCAGGAGGCTGAGGTAAGAGAATTGCCTAAGCCCAAGAGCTGGAGGGCTGTGAACTGTGATGCAACAGCTCTCTACTGAGGGTGACAAAGTGAGACTCTATCTCAAAAAAAAAGAATTGAGGAAAAGAACACCAGAGTAATAAGCTAGGAAGGAAATAATGAAGACAGGGGCATAGATAAGTGTGAATCAGAGAGTAAAGCAGAGCAGCAAATCCAAAATATGTTTCTTTGAAAGTATGACTAAAACTGATAAACTGAATGAGACTACTAAAGAGATAAAGAGGGGGCGGGCGTGGTAGCTCATGCCTGTAATCCCAGCACCCTGGGAGGCCAAGGTGGGTAGATTGCCTGAGCTCACCTGCTCAAGACCAGCCTGAGCAAGAGCTAGACTCTGACTCTAAAAACAGCCAGTCGTTGTGGCGGGCACCTGTAGTTCCAGCTACTGGGGAGGCTGAGGCAAGAGGATCACTTGAGCCTAAGAGTTTGAGGTTGCTGTGAGCTATGATGCCACAGTACTCTACTAAGGGCAACAAAGTGAGAATCTGTCTCAAAAAAAAAAAAAGAATGAAAATACTACATGCTTTTAAAGGGTGAATTTTATTGCATATGAGTTATATCTCAATTTTCAAAAAAGAATAGAAAAAGATATTCTATGAATAACTTTATGCTAACAAATTTCAGAGTGTTAGCAAATCATAATTTAATCAAAATCAACTTAGACATAATTAACTTGAAAAATCTATAACCACTTTAGAATTGGAAACAATTAAAGATATGTTTTCCTGTGAATCAATTAGTATATCCTCCAGGCCTATACGGTTTTACAGGTAAGTTTTACTAAACATTTAAAGAACAGGTATACTTACTCTTCCAGAGCATAGAAAAAGAGGAAAGAATCGTTACAAATGATTTTGAGGTTATTTTAATTTTGTTGCCAAAAGTCAAAGGAGGACAGGAAGAGAGGATAATTTATAGGGTATTTTCACGGACATAGATGATAAATCCTAAAAAAAATAACCATCAGAAATGAGAAACATGTGGAATTTATAATTCAAACTGCTAGTTGGAGTATAAATTGGTATAACGTCTTTTGAGAACAATTTACCAATCTGTAATAAAAATGAAAATGCTTAGTCTTTAAAACCAGCAGTTCTAAGTATATAGTCTAAAGACACTCTTACATGTCTGCAAGAATTCATGACAAATACATGGCATTGCAGAATTATAAGAATAAAAAGGAAGAATAAGGGCTGCACCTGTGGCTCAGTGAGAGGGCGCCAGCCCCGTATACCGAGGGTGGTGGGTTCAAACCTGGCCCCGGGCTGAACTGCAACCAAAAAATAGCCAGGCATTATGTCACCTGTAGTCCCTGCTACTCAGGAGGCAAGAGAATCGCTTAAGCCTAGAAGTTGGAGGTTGCTATGAGCTGTGATGTCACGGCACTCTACCAAGGGCAATAAAGTAAGACTCTGTCTCTACAAAAAAAAAAAAAAAAAAATGATTAAAAAAAATAAAAAGGAAGAATAAAATTGTAGTATTCATCAGCAGAAAGATGAAAGTGTGGTTCTATACCATTGAGTGAGCATTTGCAACAGTCCAGAGGGTTGATTCTCAAAAAATAATAATAAATGCAAGGCAGTGCCTGTGGCTCAAAGGAGTAGGGCACGAGACCCATATGCCAGAAATGGGGGTTCAAACCTAGCCCCAGCCAAAAAAACTGCAAAAAAAAATAATAATAATAAATGCAAAAAGAAACTGAAGAAAAATGCACATATATAGTACCACTTATACAGAGATTAAAAGCATACAAGACTGGGAATGGTGGCACACTTCTATAATTCTTGCACTCTGGGAGGCTAAAGCAGGAGGACTGCTTCAGCTCAGGAATTTGAGGTTGCAGGGAGCTGTGATGACAGCACTGCACTCGACAGGGGTGACAGAATAAGACCCTGTCTCAAAATAAATGAACCTTATAAAAATGCTGTGCATTTTACCTACATATACGAAAGGCAAATAAGCATGCACAGAGCTGTTAGCCCCAATTATAATAAGAGGAAGGAAATGGAATTAGATTGGGGAAAACGTAGGAGGCTTCTGCTGTTACCTACATATATATCTCATGTAGATAGCACACATTTTTTACATTTAAAAAAGGTAGATGATGGATATGGAAGTTTTTCATACCTTTTCATATTCTTAAAATATTTCATTAAGACAAAAATTGTGCCAATTCCAGTACTCCAGTACTCTACTATAGGGATTTTTTTTCCCCCTAGGATTAATAAGGATGACCAGCCCCGCCAATGTTATGATACCCCAAGGTGGAAATGTGTCTTCTTCCATGATGGCACCTGGCCCCAGTCCAGAGCTCCAGCCCAGGACTCCTCGCCCTGCTTCCCAGTCAGGTAATGACTTCTAGTCTTTGAGAATTGAAAAGGTTGGAACTTCCTGCACAGATCTCTGATGCCAAATTTCTAACTGCCTAACTCAAAATGCCACCTTCTTTAATCCTATAATCCTAGCCCTGCAAGCTAAATGTCATCATTTTCTTCTTAGAATTTGTCATTTATTCTCTTATTTCTACCCCAGCATCCCTAAAAATTCATGCCTTGGCCAAATAGTCCTCCAGGATACTCCATGACAAAGAATTCTGTAGTCAGGTAAATTTGGCAAATGAATCGTTCTTTGTCCTCTCGCCTCAAGATTCAAAATCTTGTAGGTACTGAAAGTCCTGTAGTGAAGAGACCTGTCTAAGGTTGTTAGCTTCAGTGTTTCCTAAACCTAAATGAGTAAGGTTTTTTTTCTTTTGTTATAACACAAATAGTTCCCCAGAGTATGATTAGGAAAATATTTCTCTTCACATTTCATGTTTGGCTCATAATTATGCCCACTATTTGAACCATGAACTTTTTTAAAGGCAGAATTCATATTTCTGTCATCTTGGTATCCTGCTTTGCACATGGAAGGTATTCATAAATGATTATTTTGTTGAATAGTGCCAGCGATTTTACTCTGTAGTTGCAGAATTGCCAAGACCATTACTCTAAGATCTAGGTTGCAGTAGGTTAATTATTGCTTTGTTGACTATCTTTAAACAGATGCAATGGATCCACTCCTCTCTGGGCTCCATATACAGCAGCAAAGTCATCCCTCAGGATCTTTAGCTCCCCCACACCACCCGATGCAGCCTGTCCCTGTGAACAGACAAATGAACCCAGCTAATTTTCCCCAGCTGCAGCAGCAGCAGCAACAGCAACAACAGCAACAGCAGCAACAGTTACAGGCAAGACCCCCACAGCAGCATCAGCAGCAACAGCCACAGGGAATTCGACCCCAGTTTACTGCCCCAACTCAGGTGCCTGTTCCTCCAGGCTGGAACCAGCTGCCTTCTGGAGCCCTTCAACCTCCTCCAGCCCAGGGTTCTCTGGGCACAATGACTGCAAACCAAGGGTGGAAGAAGGCTCCCTTGCCTGGCCCAATGCAACAGCAACTCCAGGCAAGACCATCCTTAGCCACGGTACAGACACCTTCCCACCCTCCCCCTCCATATCCCTTTGGCAGCCAGCAAGCCTCACAAGCCCATACAAACTTTCCTCAGATGAGCAACCCAGGCCAGTTCACAGCTCCTCAGATGAAGAGCTTGCAGGGAGGGCCCTCTAGGGTCCCAACCCCCCTGCAACAGCCCCACCTCACCAACAAGTCTCCTGCCTCCTCACCCTCCTCCTTCCAGCAGGGATCCCCTGCATCTTCCCCAACGGTTAACCAAACTCAGCAGCAGATGGGACCAAGGCCACCTCAAAATAACCCACTTCCCCAGGGATTTCAGCAGCCCGTCAGCTCTCCAGGTCGGAATCCTATGGTTCAACAGGGAAATGTGCCACCTAACTTCATGGTGATGCAGCAGCAGCCACCAAACCAGGGGCCACAGAGTTTACATCCAGGCCTAGGAGGTGAGGAACACTGAATCTGTTTATGATAGTAAATTTGCTGGAGATAGATCTTAGTAGAACTTCAGTTTTTAGTGTTAATGCAGGGAATGAAATAAGAATACATGTATAATTACTTGATTTGTCGATAAGGTGGTTGACACTTGCTATAACTTAGTTAATGTGATACATTATGCAGCATCTTACTGGTCAAATTTAAGCTAGCTCTCTGAATAAGAATCCAGGTAAAATTCAATATAGAGATGTTCATTTTGTTTTTCAAATTATTTTTGTTTGGATCTTGTACTAGTAAGTTAAAATGTCCAGATGAAACATGCATTTTATTAACAATTTAAAATTCTCCTCTGTTGGAAAAATTAAGATTATGCAGTAGAGCAAAAATGAAAAGATGAGGGCAAGGGTCTTATTGGGGGAAAGGCCCTTATAATTATCAATTTTTATAATCCTAGTTAGTGAAATAGTAAGCATGGTATTTGCTAAGTTTGATTAAAGTATTAAAGGGGAATAAGTTCAGAAATCATTGACTTTTATAGTTTATAATGCCAATGCCTGCTCCTTAGAGAGGGAATTCCACCAGTTATACCTAAAGGAGATTTATTTATTTATTTTGTAAGGTGCCTCTTGTATGAAGAAAAAGCAATGGAGCTTAATGTGTGAGAGGTAAAACGATTACAGTAAAACTTATCCATCTCCATGTTTATTATTTATTCTTATTGATCATTGATCTAGTGCACATGAATGTGCTTGGAGCTTTTCAGTAAGTTATAGAGAGTATCAGTAATACTGTCATCCGATAAGCATATCCCCCACCAAAAGACACCCATTGCCTACCCAGAAAAAAACCTTGCATTTTTAGTGCAACATAGCAAAGGCATGTTCCCATGGTTTCTGGTGAAATTAAGTTGTTCATCAGTCTTTCACTCTCTTGTAGTTAATTTTGCTGACATGCAGGCTCTAATATCGAATCCTACCTAAGATGTTCTTAGAAAATGCAAGAATATTTTAATTCTAAACTTCACTGTTTTGGGCATCTAGCCCTGGATCAGTGGAAGCTGGGTAGTCCCTCCTGCAAATGTGATTACTGATTTAATTACAATGGAAGCATGCAAATGGGACTTGTCACTGCTAAAGAAAGGACAAATGCATATTTGTCTACAAAGAGTTTTTCAGGGCATTGAAAATTTTGCCCTTAAAAAAGTAAATGGATTAATAACAAGAAATTTTTAAGTGAGCTTTAGGTCTTGATGCTTTCATAGAGCAGATGATATGCTCACCTAGGTGATCTGGCCACATCAAGGCCTGCCTTATAAATGTTGAGTGGGTTCTGAGATTCTCCTTGCTGTAAATTTGTTTTCTGAAATTAGGCCTTCCTAAAAGGAACTAATACTTCAACAATTCCATTAGAGCATGGTTTTCAGCACCATAGCAGTCAGAATCACAGCAAACTTGATGAGGGAAACGAATGACATTTTGATAAATTTAATATAGCCTCACTTTGAAGTTCCTATGAACTGTTTGTGATCTCCTATGTCTTCCAAAGAGACAAGTACACTATTGGGGGGAAATTTTTTGCAAGGGTTGTTATCCATTTCCCTCAAAGGGAAAAAAAATCACTCATCTATCTTTAATATCAGGACCCAGCTCTTTGTTTTATAGTACTTCATATCAATTTGTTTAAATCTGAGAGAATTTAGTATTTTCCTTTGGTGCCTGTCCTAAAGTATGTAAAGTTTTGGGGTCCGTTGTATATATTTAAAAAGTGAACTTTCAAACCTTGCTGTGGCGTGGCCTCAGATCACATTTAGGGAGCAGATTGCCATCTTTTCCTTGGCATGTTCTAAGTGTAAATTTTTTAGTATTTCTTTTTCATTTTGACAATGCTCATATAAGAAATTGTGTTGATTTTTTTAACCATCTTTCCCAACCTTGTTATTAAAGATCCTACCAGTGTGACAGAGAGAGCTAAGCCAGTGGAGACTTCATGCAGCTCATCCTTCCTTATTCATTCCATATCTAAGCAAGAGTATAAATTTGCTAGGTAACTGCCTTACTCATTGTTTTCTATTAAGGAATGCCTAAACGCCTCCCACCTGGCTTCTCAGCAGGACAGGCCAACTCGAATTTTATGCAAGGTCAGGTGCCTTCGACCACAGCAACCACCCCTGGGAATTCAGGAGCCCCTCAGCTGCAAGCAAATCAAAATGTCCAGCATTCAGGTTTGTTTTCTGTGATTTATTCAGCCAGCGTTTATTGAATATTTTGTGATAGACTTGACAGGCAACAGGGATATGAAGATAAACAAGTTGTGGTCTCTTTTTTTTTTTTTTTTTTTTTTTTTTTTGAGACAGAGCCTCAAGCTATCCCCCTGGGTAGAGTGCTATGGCTTCACTGCTCACAGCAACCTCCAACTCCTGGGCTCAAGCGAGTCTCCTGACTCTGCCTCCCAAGTAGCTGGGACCACAGGCGCTCGCCACAACACCTAGCTATTTTTTGGTTGCAGCCATTATTGTTGTTTGGCGGGTCCGGGCTGGATTCGAACCCACCACCTTAGGTGTATGTAGCTGGCGCCTTAGCCGCTTGAGCCACAGGCGCCGAGCCCAAGTTCTGGTCTCTTCTTTTAATTTCATACCCACAAGTAGTTATTCTTTCAGGCCAGGCATGGTGGCTCACACCTCTAATCCTAGCACACTGGAAGGCCAACGTGAGAGGATCACTTGAGCTCAGGAGCTGGAGATCAGCCTGAGCAAGAGTGAGATCCTGTCTGGAAAAAAATAGTTGTGCTTTGTAGCAAGTACCTATAATTCCAGCTACTTGAGAGCCTGAGATAGGAGGATTATGTAAACCCAGGAGTTTGAGGTTGCTGTGAGTTAGGCTAACCACCCCAAGGCATTCTAGCCTGGGTAACAGAGTAAGACTGTTTAAAAAAAAAAAAAAAAAAAGGGCGGCACCTATGGCTCAAGGAGGAGGGCACCAGCCCCATATACCAGGGGTGGCAGGTTCAAGTACAGCCCTGGACAAAAACTGCAAAAAAAAAAAAAAAACCCCCCATATATATATACACACACACACACACTTTCAGAGCAATAACTCATATACAGAAAGTAGGTAATATGTCTCAGGATCCTGGAAACCACAAGAAAAGGAGATGAAACAGATTGGATCAGAGATCAGCAATTTTTTTTCTATAAAGGCCAGGTAGTAAATATTTTAGGTTTTGCAGGTTATGTGGTCTCTGTTACAATTACTTGACTCTGTTATTACAGCATAAAAAGTAGCCATAGACAGTATGTAAACAAATGAGCAAGGCATTGTTCTAAGCACTTGTTTATTTACGAATCAGCAGTGGGCCTGGTTTGGCCCATGGGCCATAGTTTGTTAATCTATGAGTTAGGCAGTAAAAAGACAAAAGGCATTTCTGGCAGATGAAACTGTATGTACAAAAGCATGAAGACATATAGCATGTTTAGACAACTAGGACTTTTTGAATCTCTATATAATACCTGTTACCTTTGCACTGAGCATCTGAATTCTGATTTACAATGTGGTATTTTTTTAAGCTTAGTTAATCAACAGTGTATTCTGTATGAGAAAAAATTTTGGAAGGGAAATAAGATACAATGGAGTGCTAAAAAGTATTTGTAGAACAGTATTGTATGAGCTCAAACTTCATGTTTCTGGTTGCCTCAGGACTGTATTGCCTAATCCTCTTACCTTTTCTCATTCAAGTGGTTTGTAGTGAGAGAGCTCAGATATTTTCTGAACTCCCAATCCCACTTAGAGCTAATTTAGTTATATACCTCCAGCTTTAAATGTAAATCACTAAGGAATAAGAAAAATTCTTTCTTAAATAAAAAAACAGTTCATACTATCTCTTGAAGGGTATGGCAAACTACTTGACTTTTCCTATCTACTAATACAAAACTGCATTCATGAGTTATGTAAATTAATGTTTTTATTTTTATTTATTTATTTAGGTTACAGTTTTTGGCTAGGGCCAGGTCTGAATCCTCCACCTCTGGTATATGGGGCTGGCACCCTACTCCTTGAGCCACAGGCACCACCTAAATTAATGGTTTTATAGGAGGTTTTGAAACAATGATAAAATCACAATTTCTTCACCCTCACATAGCTATTTGTACCTTATATGGTACTTTCTACATTTCCCTTATCGTTTTGATTTATTCATTTGTCCTATCTAAATAAAGTAGCTCTGCTCTTTTCTGTTATTTTCTATTCTTTATTTCTCTTGTTAGCTTTTACTGCTTCCTTAAAAAATACTCATCTATTTTTTATTGTGTCTTTTTTTTTTTTTTAAGAGACAGAGTCTCTCTTTGTCACCCTTGGTAGAGTACCATGGTGTCACAGCTCACAGCAACCTCCAGCTCTTCGGCAAGGGGATTCTCTTGCCTCAGCCTCCCAAGTAGCTGGGACTTCAGGCGCCCACCACAACACCCGGCTGTTTTCCTGTTGCAGTTTGGCTGGGGCCGGGTTTGAACCCATCACCCTCAGTATATGGGGCCGGCACCCCCCACTGAGCCACAGGCGCCACCCTGTTTATTGTGTCTTTTACCAACTAGACTACAAGCTCTAGGAGGCCAGGGATTTGGTCTGTCTTATTTTTTTTTTTTTGAGTCAGAGCCTCAAGCTATTTCCCTGGGTGGAATGCTGTGGCATCACAGCTCATAGCAACCTCCAACTCCTGGGCTCAAGCGAGTCTCCTGCCTCAGCCTCCCAAGTAGCTGGGACCACAGGCACCTGCCACAATGCCCGGCTATTTTTTTTTTTTTTGGTTGCAGCCATCATTGTTGTTTGGCAGGCCCGGGCTGGATTCGAACCCGCCACCTTAGGTGTATGTGGCTGGCGCCTTAGCCACTTGAGCCACAGGCGCCGAGCCTGTCTTATTTATTGATACTAAAAGTGCTTTGTATAAATAAATAATTGTTAGTTGAATGACTATACACTGGTATACTCAGTGCAGAGAGGCATATACAGTGGTCATGGAGCTCAAATTTGAGTTCATAAGGCTGATAAAAATCTTCCTTGGGATTCAAGAAACATCTAGATAATGTAAACAAGGGAAATTTTGTCTCCTGCCTCAGCTGAATCATGGACTAGATCATAATTTCATTATGGCTGCTACTTTCTAATCCCCATTTAAAATTGAAAAAAATAAATAAGATAAAGTGGAAGGTTATTCACTTAAAAAAAGAAAATATAAGTAACTATAAGAGAATCCCAAAGATTCTGGTTCAGCATCAGTAGCTCAGTGGTTGTGGCACCAGCCACATACACCCAGGGTGGCAGATTCAAGCCCAGCCTGAACCAGCTAAACAACTACAACAAAAAAATAGCCTGGCATTGTGGCAGGCACCTATAGTCTCAGCTGCTGGAAGGCTGAGGCAGGAGAATCGCTTAAGCCCAAAAGTGTGAAGTTACTGTGAACTGTGACTCCATAGCACTCTACCGAGGGCAACATAATAAGACTCTGTCTCAAAGAAAAAAAAAGAAAGAAAATCCCAAAGATTCAACAATAAGTAAACATACAGAAATTGAGGTAGCACTGTTTGTCTAAATTAGAAATAGTTAAGAAAAATAGAACATGTCCCATGAGGTCTATAAGGGGCTGCCACAGGTGAGAATCACTGAAGTTTCAGCAGCTCTGTCTATAGCTTGCAGAGGGGTCTGGTCAGTTGACTCCCACCAGCAGTTCAGCTTCTAGATCAAGATTAAATAATTTTGACCACATAGGACAGAGGAGACCTGTCCTTAGGAAATATTAAATCAATGGTTCTCAACCTTCCTAATGTCAGGACCCTTTAATACATAAAATTATTTTTGTTGCTACTTTATAACTATAATTTTGCTACTGTTATGAATCATAATGTAAATATCTGATATGCAGGATGGTCTTAGGTGACCCCTGTGAAAGGGTCATTCAACCCCCAAAGGGGTTGCAACCCACAGGTTAAGAACTGCTAGATTAGATATTTTTTTCTTTGAAATGCAGCATCACACACATAACTTTTTTTATTTTTTTGAGACAGAGCCTCAAGCTGTCACCCTGGGTAGAGTACTGTGACATCACAGGTCACAACAACCTCCAACTCCTGGGCTTAAGCGATTCTCTTGCCTCAGCTTCCCAAGTAGCTGGGACTACAGGCACCCACCACAATGCCCAGCTGTTTTTTGGTTGCAGTGTCATTGTTGTTTGGCGGGCCCAGGCTGGATTCAAACCCTCCAGCTCTGGTGTATGTGGCTGGCACCTTAGCCACTTGAGCTACAGGTGCTGAGCCGCACACACACTCAACCTCTGAGTGTCATTATTAGTTTTCCAAGAAGCATTTTTAAATGTCTTCTTGCATTGGTGAAGTTTTCCTAAGAGGACACTTCACATTCTTTATTTTCCTGGCTCATTTATAGTAGTTTATTTCACTACAGTGCTTTTCATTAATTTTCTTCACCTTAAGGTAGCTATAAGTCATTTTAAAACAATGAGATGCTGCCTTTCTCTCTATTTAAATCTGAAAGAAGGTAAACTTTACAGATCTTCAAAATGTTATCTTTAAGTATCACACAGGAGTAAGGATACTGTTTCTTCTCTATTATATGGGCATTAAGAATATAACCAGTTTTATCCCCCACTTACATCTGCTCTGTTTGGAAAATTCCTCGAAAGAATGTCAATCATAGCACATTTATATTGGACAGTGAATGTACAGGTGATAGGTGTCTTTCAAAGTAACATAATTTGAGTGTTTTGATAATAAGATAATATTTCTTTCTGAAATCATGACTTTTTTTTTTTTTTAAGGTGGCCAAGGAGCTGGTCCTCCTCAAAACCAGATGCAGGTGTCCCACGGGCCACCAAATATGATGCAGCCCAGCCTCATGGGAATTCATGGCAACATGAACAATCAGCAGGCTGGTAGTTCTGGGGTTCCTCAGGTGAACCTGGGCAACATGCAAGGTCAGCCCCAGCCAGGCCCACCATCTCAACTGATGGGCATGCACCAGCAGATTGTGCCCTCCCAGGGCCAGATGGTCCAGCAACAAGGAACCTTGAACC
The DNA here is from genome assembly GCA_963574575.1 of Galagoides demidoff. NCBI lineage: Eukaryota > Metazoa > Chordata > Mammalia > Primates > Galagidae > Galagoides > Galagoides demidoff. The sequence continues at coordinate 4,907 of CAUYQV010094054.1, read as the reverse complement.
CTCAGAACCCTATGATACTTTCAAGGGCCCAGCTTATGCCACAGGGCCAAATGATGGTGAACCCTCAGAGCCAGAATCTTGGGCCCTCGCCCCAAAGGATGACCCCACCCAAGCAGATGCTTTCCCAGCAGGGCCCACAAATGATGGCGCCACATAACCAGATGATGGGGCCTCAGGGGCAAGTTTTGCTCCAGCAGAACCCAATGATAGAGCAGATCATGACCAATCAGATTCAGGGGAATAAACAGCAATTTAACACTCAGAACCAATCCAATGTCATGCCGGGACCAGCACAGATAATGAGAGGACCAACTCCAAACATGCAAGGAAACATGGTGCAGTTTCCAGGACAGATGTCAGGACAGATGCTGCCTCAGCAAGGGCCTGTGAACAACAGTCCATCTCAGGTTATGGGGATTCAGGGGCAGGTCTTGCGGCCACCAGGACCCAGCCCACACATAGCCCAGCAGCATGGTGATCCTGCTACCACAGCAAATAACGATGTCAGCTTGCCTCCAATGATGCCTGATGTCAGCATGCAACAAACCAACATGGTCCCTCCGCATGTACAGGCCATGCAGGGGAACGGTGCCTCGGGAAACCACTTCTCAGGCCATGGGATGCCTTTCAATGCACCTTTCAGTGGAGCACCCAACGGAAATCAGATGTCCTGTGGTCAGAATCCAGGCTTCCCGGTCAATAAGGACGTCACACTAACAAGCCCATTGTTGGTCAACTTATTGCAGAGTGACATCTCTGCAGGGCATTTTGGGGTAAACAATAAGCAAAATAATACAAACGCAAATAAACCGAAGAAGAAGAAACCCCCTCGGAAGAAGAAAAGTAGTCAACAGGATCTAAAGTAGGTTGTGATAATTTTGCCTCAAATTTTACTCATTTGTTTCTATGTGGGTGACCTTTTTTGATAAAAAATTTTAGGCATATAAAATTAGAATAGTATAATGAAATCTCCCTGCTTCAACAATTGCCATCTTGCCCTATCAGCCTGTGTCATCTCTCTCTCAGTACTCTTTTGATTATTTTAAAGCAAATTCATTTGGTAAATATTTCTTTTTTTTTTTTAAGGTGGCCAAATTTTCTTAACTCTAAAAGAAAAGAACAGTTTTTTTATATGACCACACAATGTCATCAGAACACCTAGAATACTAATAACTTCCTTAATACCCTCACATATCTAGTGTTCATGTTTCCCTGATTATCTTTAATTTTTTTTTCTTTCTTTTTTTTTTTTTTTTGAGACAGAGCCTCAAGCTATCCCCCTGGGTAGAGTGCCGTGGCATCACAGCTCACAGCAACCTCCAACTCCTGGGCTCAAGCGAGTCTCCTGCCTCAACCTCCCAATAAGCTGGGAACACAGGCGCCTACCACAACGCCCGGCTATTTTTTTTTTTTTTTTGATTGCAGCCGTCATTGTTGTTTGGCGGCCCAGGTTGGATTCAGACGGACCACCTTAGGTGTATGTGGCTGGCGCCTTAGCCGCTTGAGCCACAGGTGCTGAGCCCTTTAATTTTTTTCTTAAGATTTTTTGTTCAAATAAGGATCCACACAGGGTTTATACATCGCACTTGGCTGATACGTGTCTTAATTCAGCAATCTCAGGGGTTGTGGCACTCAGAGCCTGAAAAATCAACCAGTGCTACCACACCACAACTCCACAAAGCGCTGACTGAAGGAGGCCTGTGATGGCCATTGGGGAACCAGAGAAACCAGATGTGTTTTAGCATTGAAAACTACTGCCGTCTCGAAGATAGGTTTTTTGCGCAGGTGCCTTACAGTAAAAGGCTCTTTATCATGTTTAGACAATTAAAATCTCTACTTGAGAGGCTGAAGCAAGGGAATCACTTAAGCCCAAGATTTAGAGGCTGCTACTGCGGGCAACATAGTGAGACTTTGTCTCAACAGAAAAAAGAAAGATTAAAATCTAATGCTAAGATGAATAGACTTATAAGATTAATTACTCTTTCAGTAAAGGAGTAAAGGTTCTCCATGTGAGTTCTGAAAGATCACAGGAAGGACAGTTAACAATTTATATTTCATTTCCTGAAGCTAAGCATTAATGTAAGTCATGTTTCTGGCTTTCTTAAAGTGTTTTCAGAAGGAATAGTGATTAAGCTGGATTTTCTGCCTTTAATCATAAAACTCAAGTTTAAAGATATTTATTAACAAAGAATAATGACCACTCAGGAGGCTGAGGCAGAAGGATCACTTGAGCCCAGGAGTTTGAGGTTGCACTGAGCTATGGTGATGACATCCCACTCTAACCCAGGTGATAGGGTGGGACCTTGTCTCAAATAAAAATGGAAAATACCCAGACCCCAATCTCCCTGTACTTAAAGCCAGAGAATAGGATCCTGAGACATGCACACTTTTGTTATAAGTTAAATTTCATGGAAATGTGTTCCTAGCTGTCCTACAATCCTGTATGTAAAGGTGGAACAGGTTGTTGTAACTGCATTATAATTATTTTAGTAATGACTCCCTCTCTCTTACTAAGGAAAATCAGGGCTAGGTTTGCACAGTTGTCTGAATGAAGACAGTGTGTCAGATAACTGATGTTTGTTGTTTAGGCAAGCAAGGCATCCAGCTGAAGGACTAAACATTTCTATTCCATCCTGCCGTTTAGTTTTGTGACAAACTAACCACTTACGGACTCAGTACAGTGGTTATGGTGCCAGCCACATTAACACCGAGGGTGGTGGGTTTGAACCTGGCCCCAGGCCAGCTAAACAATTGCAACAAAAAAAAAAATAGCTGGGCGTTGTGGTGGACACTTGTAGTCCCAGCTACTTGGGAGGCTAAGGCAAGAGAAGCGCTTAAGCCCAGGAGTTTGAGGTTTCTGTGAGGTGTGACACCTCGGTACTCTTCCCAGGGCAATAATAGTCAGACTGTCTCAAAAAAAAAGAAAAGTAGTCACTTACTCATTTCCTATATTATCATACATATAATTTCTCAGATCTCAATTTGCTGAGAGGACAGGGACTTAGCTAGGATTACTATAGCTCCAGATTTGCCTAGGTTCTAGTTTCACTTGTGCTAATTTAATCAGCATTAGTGCTTATTTCACCCTCAAAAGTGTGCCAGTTTGGATGATGGTCACCCTTATTCCCTGCGTTAGGCATAGAGGAACCAAAAGAAAGAGCTACTAAGTAGAGTGATGCTAGGATCTGTACTCCTAAATAAAACATATTTTTTTTAAAAAAAAGAAAAGTGACTAATGAGTATATAACAGTTTAATCCAAATAAGTTGCTAGAACTATAGAAAATAATAGGGGAGCTTTATTTTAAAAAAACAACTATAGTAAAAGCTCTGTAAGTTGGCTTGGCTAAGGTACCAGCCACATATATGTGTGTGGTGGTTTGAATCCAGCCTGGGCCTGCCAAACAATGACAACTACAACCAAAAAATAGCCAGGCGTTGTGGTTGGTGTCTGTAGTCTCAGCTACTTGGGAGGCTGAGGCAAGAGAATCACTTAAGCCAAGGAGTTGGAGGTTGCTGGGAGCTGTGATGCGGCTGCACTTTACCCAGGGCAACAGCTTGAGGCTCTTGTCTCAAAAAAAAAAAAAATGCTCTATAAGTTGATGATCTAAGGGACTGTAACAAACTGTTCAACATACACAGGTGTTCAACATAAGATACTAGGCCTACTGTACTGATATGTATATGTGGTGCTTGTCCAGTCTTTGAAAATTAGGTCAACTTAAAGAGGTGCTCAGTGTGGGGGAGTGGTCAACTACCAAGGTTCTACTGTACTTTTAGCTCAGCCTTTTACAACACTTCTTTGGTTGTACCCTCTTATATTGTACTCACTACTTCTTAGATCTTGTCCATTAAAAACCAATCATTGTGGGCGGCACCTGTGACTCAAAGGAGTAGGGCACTGGCCCCATATGCCGAAGGTTGCAGGTTCAAACCCAGCCCCAGCCAAAAAAAACAAAAAACAATCATTATATATCAACGGCCTATATTTTTCTGAATTCAGACTTAACAAGCCCTTTAATTATCTAATTTTTCTGATAGTTCTTTCTTAGTTAAATTCTGTACTGCTGTCAGCCTGTGGGAATAACATTTTTTATGGGGATAATTATTTTATTTCTCCCAGTTGTCTGGGAATAAAATTACAAGGTTATTCTGTTGCCATTAGCATGCATTTTTGCTGCTTTCACAAGCCCTGAGGGAAATTTCTTACTTATTGGGTCTACAGATTGTGAAAAGGACCTTAGGCGCATGCAACTTCAAGGCTGCTAGGAAGGGGAGACAGTAGTTTTAACAGGAAGAGCGCCTGCTTCTAGTTCTATCACTGGCTCACTGTGGAACCTCAGGCCTGTTTCTTGTACCTCTCTGGGCCCTTGTTGTCTCATCCATAACTTTAGGGGGCTGAATCAGATATTTTTAGCTGCATTTATTCTGAAAAAGTAAAGATTACCACAGAGTCCTTGCCTACAATTTGAAGTGAGAGAGAAGTCATAAGGAGCAATTGAATGTGCTGAGGAACTGCTTCAAGTTCTACATTTCCATATGTTGGGGCTGTTTTTTTTTTGTTAATTTTTTTATTTCAATGTATTATAAGGGTATAAATGTTTTCTGGTTACATGGATTGCTTTTTTTTTTTTTTGAAGACAGAGCCTCAAGCTATCCCCCTCAACCACAGCTCACAGCAACCTCCAACTCCTGGGCTCAAGTGAGTCTCCTGCCTCAGTCTCCCAAGTAGCTGGGACCACAGGCGCCCACCACAACGCCTGGCTATTTTTTTTGGTTGCAGCCATCATTGTTGTTTGGCGGCCCGGGCTGGATTCAAACCCACCACCTTAGATGTATGTGTCTGGCCCTTAGCCACTTGAGCCACAGGTGCCGAGCCTACATGGATTGCTTTTGTAATGCTTGAGTG
>CAUYQV010094051.1:0-12706 GCA_963574575.1 Galagoides demidoff | reverse complement strand
AATAACTGAGAAAATGACATGAAGGCTGTGTTGATCAGTTTGATGGAAGTATTTCGGATTGCATGTGAAAACCCCACACTGTACCCCAGAAGTGCATTAATGTACATAGTTACCATTCAATAAAAAAAAAAAAAAAGATTTAAACTTAAAACATGAAACTATAACAATACTAGAAGAAAGTGTAGGGAAAACACTTGAGGAAATAGGCCTGGGCAAAAATTTTATGAAGAGGACCCCCTGGGCAATTGAAGCAACATAAAAAATACACTACTGGGACTGACCAAATTAAAAAGCTTTGCACAGCCAAAAGCACAGTAAGTAAAGCAAGTAGACAGCCCTCAGAATGGGAGAAGATATTTGCTGGTTATGTCTCCAACAAGGGTTTAATAACCAGAATCCACAGAGAACTCAAATGTATCAGCAAGAAGAGAACAAGTCATCCCCTCTCAGGGTGGCCAAGGGACTTGAAGAGAATTTTCTCTGAAGAAGACAGGCACATGGCCTACAAACATATGAAAAAATGCTCACCATCCTTAATCATCAGAGAAATGCAAATCAAAACTGCTTTGAAATATCATCTAATACCAGTAAGTTTAGTGCATATTACAAAATCCCCAAATCACAGATACTGGTGTGGTTGTGGAGAAAAGGGAACACTTCTACACTGCTGGTGGGATTGCAAACTAATATGTTCCTTTTGGAAAGACATCTGAAGAACACTGAAAGAATGAAAAATAGACCTGCTATTTGATCCTATAATTCCTCTATTAGGTATACATCCAGAAGACCAAAAATCACACTACAATAAGATATCTGTATCAGAATGTTAATTGCAGCCCAATTCATAATTGCTAGGTCATGGAAGAAGCCCAAGAGCCCATTGATCCACAAATGGATCAATAAATTTTGGTGTATGTGGAATACTATGCAGCCATTAAAAAGATGGAGACTTTACCTCCTTCATGTTTATATGGACAGAGCTGGAAAATATTCTTCTTAGCAAAGTATCCCAACAATGGAAGAAAAAGTATCCAATATTAAGATCTTGAAGAGATATATGCTTCCCTATGTTCACTGCAGCACTATTCACAATAGCTGAGATGTAGAAACAACTTAAAGGTCATTAATGGATGAACAGAAAAAGCAAATGTGGTATGTACATATAAAGGTAGTTTAATAAACTATATTCATTGGTTTAATTTGCCACACTTAGGAGGTTGTGGAGAGTCAGTGAATTAAATAAATCATGTGACAAATTCAATATTATTCTGATTAAAAAACCCTTAGCATCCTTAGCTTAAAAAAAAACAAACAAAAACTTCCTAGGTTTGTGAGAAGGTCTTTACAGTAAACAGCATACAAAACAATAAAATGTCGAAAATTTTTTTCCTGATATCCAGACCAAGAAAATGATATCTTCTCTCGCTATTTTTCACCAGTATTTTATATAATGTTCTAGTCAGTTTGATAAGGAAAGAAAAGAAGCAAAATGTAATTATCTGTCATTAGTTAATATAACATAATTATTTACATAGAAAATCTGAAATAATTTATAGATAAACTATAGATACACTCTACAAATAATAAACAAATTTAGGTGACCACTAGGTCAGCCTACATAAGTTAAGTTTTACAAATTCAAAACAGTCACAAAATAAAAAATTTAAATATACCATTTAGAAACCACTGAATACATAGAAATAAATCTAGACAAGGTATCCAAGATCTCTTCATATATATAAAAGAAATTATGGGAAACATAAATTGATACAGTAATACCATATTCATAAATTGGAATAATCAACCATGTAAGGTTGTTAATTTCTGAAATTGAACTGTAGATTTAATGTAATCCCAATCAATATTCCAGTGGTTTTATTTTGGGTAGAATCTATAAATAGATTCTAAACTTTATATGAAAATGTAAAAGGTCAAAATTAGCCAAGATAACCTTGATTGACAGGGACAGAGCTGTAGAAATTCAATATTAGAAAGTTAAAAATATGTGAAATTTGTAGAGATAGATAAATAGAACTGTGGAACAGAGTCCCACATTTGTATAGAGACCTGATTTCTAACAATGGTAATACAAAGAAGTAAGAAAAAAGTTCTATTAAATCAATAACAAATAAATAATTCTAGGCAAACAGTATAACTATATGGGAAAATATATTTATACTTAATCTATAGCATTCATGAAAATCAGCTCCATGTAGGTTAGATCTAAATATGAATTCTAAAGTCATAAAGCTTCTAGAAGTGGTTCAATCTTTGAAAGTTGGACTCATTATCCCACATCTCCTGTTTCCTATAAATGTTTGGTGAATCAACAAGGAAGAATTAGGAATTCAATTTGACTACATAAAGGTTAAACACAGGGATTGAGTGCAGAAATTCAGAAGGAAGATGATGCCTAAATTCAGGGTTATAGTTAGAAACATCAAATGTACCTCTGGACTCAAGAACTCTTAGATATAAAGGTTAATTATAACAAAGAACTCAGCAATAGGGGTCGTTAAGAAAGTCAACATATTTTATCCTTTAGGGAAAGTACCATTATTTCATAAAACATAATTTAATGTCTTGGATTTTATTATAACACGTTCATAAAATTCAGTCTAATTCACTGTTTTAGTCTCCTAATTGATTGATTTCATAACTGTGATTGAATAGAGCCCCACTGTCAGTCTTGCCAGAGGAATTAAGTGAGCGGTAAAAATCTTGAAAGGACATTATTCATTTAGCCTTTTATACATGATTTGTAACTTAACAAATATTTTAGGTGCCTATTGTAAGCCCATACTGTCATTGGAGATACAATGACAAATATGACATTCTTCATTCACTTTATACCCCACTCCCACTCCACATATAATTCCTTGGGCAAGGATTGTATCTTCATTTTATTTATATACCAGTGTCTGATAAAATAATAAATATTGAATAAATATCTTTTAAATTAAGGAGTGACAAACTAAACACTGTAAGTACTATGGTTTAGATAGGCACAGGGTTATAAAAGTAATTACCTATTGTCTAAAAAAAGTATAAGCATTAGGTTTTCAATTATGTTGGTAAATTTTGGAATTGATAAGTGCACTAGGTGCAGTGAATCTCTCAATTCAAGTACTCCATTGTTTTCAAGCTGTTAGATAATGAAAGTGAGCATTTTTAAAGTGAAAATTAGTCTTGATATATTAATGTATCTTCTATACTTGACATTTAATTAATATTTATTTAGCTCTTACTGTGTGTGAGGCATTGTGTTTAATACTTACAATAAAAGACTGTAAGACATGGTCATTTGTTGAAAGAACTCAGTAATTATTCATCTGAAATTATAAAAAAGCTACTTATTTTAAGAAATGAAAATCTCTTCTGATTACCTAAATGCTAAAAAAAACTTGAAAGCTGTAAAAATGTAGAGTAATAGGATGATAAGATGTTCTATAAATTGATTCAGTTAATTAATGGTACTATCAAGAAATAATAAATCAAAATTAATTAATTAAAATTAATTTCCTTTACTATTGGGCAACTTATAATTTCACATTTTTTTATGTTAATGTCCAATGAAGTTAATTTTACTGTATGCATTTGTGTGACTAGGAATTATATGTATATATATGTATATATTAAAAACATGTTGATAACTTGTATTCATTTGTATATCTGCAGCCTTACCCAGAAGCCTTCACTGTAATATAGTGGGTTGTATTTTTCTCCCCAGTATTCATTATGATCTTCCCCTGTAGTAAACTCACAGTGTAACTCTAGAGGCCCCTGACTAGTTTCTGTCAATAAAGGTAATTTCTTCTTTTGCCACAGTTACTGGTTTAGGCAATCTTAGCTGATGTATTTAGCATTTTTATTTCTACGATTCTAGGCAGAACCTTTGCTCAAACTGAGAGACACAGATATTCTCTTTATCTCACCGGACAATAGCATGTTAAGTTGTAAAGCTGATGATTGCTACAGCAAGCCCATACAGCAAGAGAGAAACCAGCTCACAGAGAGTCATAGAAATATGGAAAGTCACGTAGAAACATACCATGCCTGAAACTTGACCACTTTGGAATTTTTTTAATTACATGAACTAATAAATTCTGTTTAATGATTAAACCACTTCATAATAAATTATCTATTTACATCGGCAACAAAATTATTAAGATTGTATTGGAAAGTGTTAAATATGGCTATTATTATAGCTCACTGATTATAAGGCTGTATCTTTACACTTGATTTACTACATTAGACATCTAAATATAAAAAAGGAGATTTAATTTATCAAATACTAGGAATTGACAAGTTTTTGGTTCAGTGTTATCTATTGCAACAATTTATGAAATATTAACTACTTTCAGATGATCAGTTACCAACAATTTGCTGCACATAGTTCAAAATGCTGAAATTTATAGACAGTATTGATAATGGAGTTGTAATCTTTAACATTCATAATACATAAAAGAATATGGAGTTAAGATTATAAATATGATAAATTTTTGATTGGTCTAGCCTATCTATAATGTTTTTTACTTGTCTAGTATCTGAATGATGTCATCTGAATTTTTGCTTCTTTGCTGTGAGCACTCATTTTCAACCTTTTAACATGGTTCAGCAATTAGCTCATTCCTTCATTTACATTATTTTCTTATTTATTTATTCATTGACTTATTCAATAGGTGTTTTTTTATCCTTTTATGTATGCCAGGCATTGAACTTAGAACAAACATCCAATAGAACCATAGAGATGTAATTGATGCCATAAAAGTGAAGACAAATATTAACACCAAGAATATCTATTAAGTTTTAACCACAAATTGATTAATTATAGTAAGGGAAAGAAGTACAATGAAGAAATATCAGAAGGTGATTTGACCTAGTTTGGCAGCCAGAAAGAATTCTAAAGATGGGTGGTAATTAACCAGGTAAAGAAATAGCCAATAATAATTAACCAGGTACATCAGTATCCTAGGAAGAAGTGTCCTATTCAAAGCCCATATGATAGGAAGAAGCATGATGCATTTAAATCAATGGAGGAAAGTCAGGACAGAGAATGAGGGAGAGAGTGGTACATTGCACCAAAGTTCACACCAAAAGAACCTCATTGGCCACTTAAAACCTTTCATCTTTGTCCTAAGAACAGTGAAAAATCACCGAAGAGTTCTAAGTAGGCAACAAAAGGAGAGGATTTGCATTTTAGAAACATTCATTTGTATACTAGTGAAAATATGAAAAATCAGTGATGAGGGGCAAAAGCAGAACATTCAATTGCAAATTGAGATGATAATTGCACTGATTCAGGAGAGAGGACACTGAAGTTTGGATCATGGGACAGGACACAGAAAAGACTGAGGAGGGTGGCACCTGTGCCTCAAAGGAGTAGGGTGCCAGACCCATATACCGGACGTGGTGAGTTCAGACCCAACCCTGGCCAAAAACTGCAAAAAAAGGAAAAGACTGAGGAAATTTGAGAAATACTGAAGAATGAGACTTTGAGATTTTCAGACTTTGCGATATGAAGAAAACTAGAGGATTTTCTGACTCCCCAAATTTCTGACCTAAACAGCCATTGAGAAAGGGTGAACAGGGAACACCAGTTTGGGGAAGGGAGAAGGTTATAAGTTCTATTTTAAGTATGATGACTTTCTAATATTCAAGTAGAGATTTTAAATATACTAATTTGGATTTCCAAAAATTTTGCTTTGGAGACATGAACCTAAGCATCAGGCTTCTTTAGATTGTAACAGAAATCAAATTCAGCCTACCTTGCATGGAAGTTTGCATCTACCCATCTATCTGGATTTTATTACTTTATATTGCTGGGAAGTCCACTCAGAGAACAGACTTCACATAATCCTGGGGCCAAATTGTTTAATTAGTCCCTTCAATTTAGAAGTTGAGAGGAAACTAGATTGAATTAGTTTGGAAACTCTGAAGGGTAAGTTGAACAGCGTGTGTCATTATTCTCAGGGATATCTCTGTTGATGTCACTTAGCTTCCCTATACTTGTTTATATTAATTAAATTTGGTAAAACCCAAATTTTACCACATGCTCAACAAATCTATTTTAAGTAAGGCACCATTCTATTTATAAAATCTTGAAAGGAGGGAAGGATTCACTCCTTTAAACTTATGTTTCACAACACATTTCTTAATCTTTATATTTTTATCCATTTAATAAAAAAAATAGAAACAACTGAGAGTTGCTATGACTTAAGTTATTAAACCATTAATTTTCTTACACTGAACCAAGCCCATCTTTCTATTGCTGTGCTGGTAACTTCAGTGACGCTTCCAACATCAACCCAAAATTTCACACCTTGATATTTCATCATGTCTATAACTCACTTTCCATCATCACTCATCATATCTTACATTTATATGTTTGTGGATATATATTAAATACACATATCTATGAATATATACATCATATATCTCATTTTCCATCATCCCATCACATATACCATATATATGTGTGTGCACATATGTGTTAAATGCATATAGATATGTATATAAATGTATATATATGTGTGGTGTGTGTGTGTGTTAAATGCATATAGATATGTATATAAATGTATATATATGTGTGGTGTGTGTGTGTGTATTTTTAAACGAAAAAGCCTGGCCACCTAATATGCTGAAATATACATATATATATATATATATATGTATATATATATATATATACACACACACATACATACATATATGGAATATATATATGTATATATATATATAAAATCTGATAACTTGATTAAGGGGACTCTTAAATGACTAGTTCTACATCACTTGACTAAATGAATAAAGTTGGAACACATTTGGGAATGAGAAATTTATCATAGCATCAAGAACTGTGTGAGAAGGGTAGTTGAAATTTATGGTTGAAAGATAACAATAACAAACATCATGCACGTCTGTGGCTTTTGTAAGATCCTCATGACCAATTTTACATCTCAATGTACTTCATTATCTCAGAATTTTCTCTTTAAGATGAGTGGACTTGCTCTTAGAATCCTTGCCAGCATTTCAGTTTTCCTTCTTGTGTCCCTCTCTCTTGAACCTTCAAATTTGCATAGGACTCAATACCTTAAAAAAAAATAGTTTTAATTTGTTCTTATCCCCTCCTGAATTACATTATATTTCTCTTTCTCTTCACTTTCAAACTTATTTTAAGGGAGTACACTTTATATTTCCATTTCTTTATCAATCTCTTACCATCTGAAAGTCATCTTTCTAATCTTTCTATAAAAATTATTTATTTGCTAAAATCATTTATTATTAAATGTAAAGATTTATTTATTTTGTTTTATAAGTTACTTTGTTAAAATACATGATCATTATTTGATGAAATCCAGTAAACTAACATTAGGCACATGGAGAGTCAGGGCCTGGTGTAAGCACTTCACCCCTTACGCATAAGGGCATGATTAAGGGCTACTGGGAACTTGGCTGAACTGAGGAGGCAGAGTCTAGGAGATGCTACCCAGTGTCATACCTATTTCTTGTGAATATGACATAAAAATTCAGCAACAATCTCTTCTTGGAGAATAGTTATTTCAATACAAATATTTAGCTTAGGCTCAGAACCTATAGCTCAATGGCTAGGATGCCAGCCACATACACTGGAGCTGGCAGGTTCAAATCCAGTCCAGGCCTGCCAAACAACAATGACAACTACAACCAAAAAATAAAAATAGCCAGACCTTGCAGCAGGCATCTGTAGTCCCAGCTACTTGGGAGGCTGAGGCAAGAGAATTGCTTAAGCCAAGACTTTGAGATTGCTTGTGAGCTGTGTGCCACAGCATTCTGCTGAGGTTGACAAAGTGAGACTCCATCTCAAAATAATAATAATAATGATAATCATAAAAATAATATTTAGCTTACAATCCAAATCAGAAAAAAAAAGTAAATATTGGGTATAATTTGGGATGGTGTTGGATATAAACATGCATGTCAATAGTACACAGGACAGTGAGCTACCTAGCTACTTAGCTAGATGGCAGCCACCACCAAAATATCTACTATTTATTCAAAAATAAACTTTTTGTTTCTGTTTAAATCCTAATTCTCCCTCAAGATTACATTCTGGCATTAATTATTTTTTGACACCAAGTTTTCTCTTCTCTCAGTAATGAATCAGTTTTGCAAAATCTGTCTGTGATGCTTTGTCTGTGTGCCAGTTAATGCAGTTCTCTTTCCTCACAGTCAGACAGGGTGTCTGCAGGTATGTACCTGTGTCTATTACCACTAACATGCAAACTTCCTTACAGTTTCCTTCCTTCCTCTCTTTCCCTTCTGCCTTCTTTTCTCTCACCCTCCCACCTCTATTTACTTTTTCTTTGTAATATTCTATAATGTCTTGTTTACTATAGCTGCTCAATAGCTTACTAGTATTTAAATTGTACAGTTATTTCTTTTTTATTTATATATTTGTTTTTAATTCTCTAATGATGACTTTATTGGAAATTTAACACATATGAATCAGCATATTATGTGCCTAGGCCTTTTTATTAAAAATTGAATAGTTGTTTTTTTGTTTTTTGTTTTTGCAGTTTTTGACTGGAGCTTAGTTTGAACCCACTACCTCTGGTATATGGAGCCAGCAACCTTCTCCTTTGAGCCACAAGCACTGCCCCCCAAATTGAACAATTTTAATAAACTATGGCATATATATATATGGAGTATGTATATGTATATATACCCTATGGAATACTATTCAGCATAAAAAAATGGAGACTTGACATCTTTTGTATTAACCTTGATGGAGTTGAAATGCATTCTTCACAAGTGTGGAAAAGCAAGTATCCAATATACTCAAGACTAATATGAAGCCAGTAAACAAACTAATACACACCCACACAAGAGAAAAACTCAATTCATTTCAAGTTGGGGGGAGCAGAGAAAGGGGAAGGGAAAGGATAAGGAGGAGGGGGATTGGAGTGCTCCCACCTAATGGGAATAAGGTAAGGGTATATGGCACAACTCCTGGGTGCCACACACTGCTAGGAGAATAGAGACTGAAGACTCCATTCCTGGCAAAGGAAAGCACCCTCAGAAAAAGAGGAACTAAGCTGAGTGGATCACAACAAAGAAAGGTCAGCTAGTTAACATTTAAGCTAGCCATTGCTAGCTTCTTGCCTTTTCTGAAATTCTAGCCCCTTGGGGATACAGCTTACAAACATCCTGCTGGGTCTGTAAGCACTCTGAGAATAATGGTCATAGAAGAAGCTATGACAAGTCCTAGAGAAAGATACATCTTCTAGGGCATTTCCTGCTCATTAAACAGGTAAAGCAGATACCCATTGTGGAGATTTGCATTTGCCTGGGGCAGAGACCAAGGGAATAACTCCAGCTGTCAGATATGGGCAAACGAGCTTATATCCCTTATAGCAGAGGAAAACTCTTTGTAGTGGTGATGGGAGGAAAATGCCTCCCTCCCACCAATCCCTCAGAGGAGATTAATGATGATGGTGTTTTACTCCATAGAGTAAAACTCCATTTTCCAGCTCCATCCATGTGAACATGAAGGACGTAAAGTCTCCATCTTTCTTTATGGCTGCATAGTATTCCATGGTGTACATATACCACAGTTTGTGCATTATCCAGGTCTTGACCTGGTGGATTCCACTGCAACAGTTCTTGTCAACAAAACGAAGCCTTTAGCTTCAAAAATGAGTATAACTGAATGAATACATTGAACTTCTCAATATATTCTTGCTCCTGCAAGTGATCATTGATGTTTTTTAAACATGTTACCCAGTAATCACTGGTTTGGAGGGGGTCACAACTAGATTACAAACACCTTTTAGGGAATTAACAATGCCCCCCAAAAATACTTTTTCCCAAAAGTATTTTGTGGTTGTGTTTATAGGGGGCATAATGACAGCTCCATTCCCAACAGCACTGATGTTTAGGATACATTCTGCCCTTCTTCATATATTTTAGTTTAATGTGAGGGGTTTCAGTAGGAGGTATATTTTGTCTCCGTGTCTCTACTCTTTCTACACACAGGTTATTTTATTTTATGTACAGAGGGCTATACCACTCAGTTGTCAGCAACCATCAATTTTTTTTCTTTGACTCCCACCAACAACACCTTTTTTTTTTTTTTGAGACATAGTCTCACTCTGTTGCCCCAGGCTACACTGCCATGGAATCAGCCTAGCTCACAGCAACCTCAAACTCCTGGATTCAAGTGATCCTCCTACCTCAGCCTCCAGTATAGCTGGGACTACAGACACTCACCACAATGCCTGGATATTTTTTTTTAAAAAAACAGGATCTCACTCTTCCTCAAGCTGGTCTCTAATTCTTTTTTTTTTTTTTTTGAGTCATAGTCTCACTTTATCACAATCAGTAGTGTGCTGTGGCATAATAGCTCACTGCAACTTCAAACTCATGGGCTTAAGTGATCCCAAGTAAATGGGACTACAGGTGCCCACCATGACACCTGGTTATTTTTAGAGACAGAGTCTTGCTCTTGCTTAGGCTAGCCTTGAACTTGTGGACTCTGGCAATCCACCAGTCTTGACCCCCCCAGAGTGCTAGGATTACAGGCATAAGACCCACCTTGGTCTCTAATTCTTAAGCTCAGTTGATTCTCTTACCTTGGCCTCCAGAGTGCTAGAAATACAGACATGAGCCTTGTGCCTTACCTCCAACCATACCTTTGTTATAATTAACTCTAACCTCAACCTTAGTCCTGATTTTTATAGCCACAGTTGTGATCTACAAAACTAAATGAAAAAAAGCATTTTTCAGAAATGAAAAGAGACATAGATTATTCAACAATGACATTTAAAAACTTCAATATTTAGTTTTAATAATGGATAGAGCACTTAGGGAGAAGACCCACCAGGGAACAGAACACACAAGGAGCAGTAAAAACCAACTAAACCTAACAGACTTATAGAGACCTTTCCACTCAACAGCAGTGGAAAAGTCATTGTTCTAAACTGCTCAAAGAATATTCTCCAGGGGGAGGGGTCAAGATGGCCAACAGGCACCAGTCTCCAACAGAAGCTCCTGTTCAGAGGAAAGGATAAAGTCCGGAGAAACCCCCAACAAAGTCGAAAACTGGGAGCCCAGCTGAGAGAGAAGAGTGATACCGGCAGGACACCTCTTCTGAGACAGGCGGAGACTCCTAGAGGACAATCCACAGGTACATAAATCACCCCAAAGGAATAGCACCCATCCCCACCCCCAAGAAAGGTGTGCTTTTCCTTTGTTTCCTCTTCAACCGCTCCTCCGAGTCTCCTACAGGCCACTGATAAACTGAGGACCTATTCTCTCACTCCATGAGTGAGAGCTGCCAACAGGGAAGTCTACTACCCTGGAGGAACCCAGTTGAGACTCGGAACACCCTTCCCCAAGCAGAAAAGTGGAACTGGCGTTTGCACTGCCATTTTGAGTTTCCAGTCCACTCTCCCTCCCCTTGCCGGCAGAGATAGAGAGAGGAGCCCCAAGAATAGCATACACCCACCCTTTCAAGACCAAGCCCCTGTCCCAGTCCTTCACCAAGAGAACTGCTTGATCCACGCTTTCTGCGTGCAGACGGATCACCCTCAGTCAGCGCATTCTGTGCTCAGCTGTCTCTCCGGTTACTATCTGCACTTCCCGAGACCTAGGTGCTCCTGACCGGGATTGACACTGGACAGGGAGAGCTACACACCCCCCCAGGTGTCTGCCTCCGGGTCTTTGGTGGGCTCTTGACAGTGATTGACTTCTGCTGGGTCGGGTCACTGAGCCGCGCCTGCCTCCCGGAGTCCTGCTGGCCCGAGGCTGCCATTGACTCCCGCCGGGGAGGGTTGAGCAGTCTCACCAGCTGCTTGTCTGACTCCAGGGCTTTGGCAGCAGGTGAGGGCAATTGACTTCTGCTAGAGCAGGTCAAGCAGCCGCATCTGCCTCCTGGGGCCCCCTGGCCCTGGATCACCACCAGCTCCTGCCTGAGAGGGTCGCGCAGTCCTGCCAGTCGCTTGACAGCCTCCAGGGCTTTGGTGGCCAGCGAGGGGAACTGACTTCTGCTGGGCGGGTCGCACAGTCTCACACCCGCCTCCCGGGGTCTTGTCTGCTGGCAGTTGCCAGCAACTCCTTCCGGGGAGGGTTGCGCCATCCCGCCAGTGGCACGCCCTGCTCTGGGGCTTGGCAGACTGTGAGGGCAGCTGACTTCTGCAGGGGCAGGGCATGCGGATGTGCGCCTGCCTCCCGGGACCTCCCAGTGCGTGATCACCACCAATTCGGAGAGGGTTGCGCCTTCCCACATTTGGGGTTTTGATGGCTTGCAAGGACAACTGACTTCTCCTGGGGCAGGTCACACAGATGCACACCCGCCTCCCAGGGCCTTGACAGCAACACTGACTCCTGCATCACCCCGTCTGCTGGCTCCGCCTCCCGGGGTCTTGCCAGGTGTGCCCAAGAGAAAACTAGAAGCAGCCACTGGCAGAACAGTTATACAGACGATTTCTGAAAGGTGCAAATTCAACATGGGACGGAATCAGCAGAAAAACTCTGGCGACCAGAATAACCAGAGTAGATTAACTCCCCCAAAGAAGGATAGGGTAGACACAACGGAGGACCCACTACATAAACAGATATCTGAAATGTCAGAAATTGAGTTCAGAATCTGGATAGGGAGTAAGATCAACAGGTTGGAGGAAAAGAGGGAGCTAGAATTTCAAATCATTCAAAAGCTGTCCCAGGAATT
>CAUYQV010094049.1:0-25662 GCA_963574575.1 Galagoides demidoff | reverse complement strand
TCAAGCGAGTCTCCTGCCTTAGCCTCCCAAGTAGCTGGGACCACAGGCGCCCGCCACAACGCCTGGCTATTTTTTGGTTGCAGCCATCATTATTGATTTGGCAGCCTGGGCTGGATTTGAACCAAACCACCTTAGGTGTATATGGCTGGCGCCTTAGCCACTTGAGCCGCAGGCGCCCAGCCTATCCTATCTTTTAAAAGCGTTTTTTGTCTTGCCAATTTGTTCGAATTTCTTGAATATTAGTGCTTTGTCAGTGATGTATCTTGCAAATATTTTCACTCATCCTATAGGCTGTCTAGTTACTCTGTTGACTATTCCTTTGGCCAGGCAGAAACCCTTTTGTTTAATGAAGTCCTATTTATTTATTTATTTATTTATTGTTATATTTGCTTTTGGGATCTTAGTCATAAATTCCTTGTCTAAGCCAATATCAAGAATAGTTTTTCCTACATTTTCCTCTAGCATTTTTATGGCTGCAGATCTTACATTTAAGTATTTAATCCACTTTAAGTGTCACATAGAGTGAGAGATAGGGTCCAGGTTCATTCATCTGCTTGTGCCCATCCAATTTTCCCAGCACCAATTATTGAATAAAGTATCTTTTCCCCAATATATATTTCTTCCTGCCTTTTTAAAGATCACTAGTTGTAGGTATATAGCTTTATTTTGGGGTTCTCTGTTGTGTTCCATTGATCTATATGTCTATATTTATACCCGGACCATGCTGTTTTGGTTGCTATAACCTTGTAGGACAATTTGAGTTGGGTAATATGATGTGTCTAAATTTATTCTTTTTGCTCTGGATAATCAGGCTCTTTTTTGATTTCAGGTAAAATTTAGGATCATTTTTCTAATTCCGTGAAACATGACACTGGTATTTTGATGGAAATTGCATTGAATCTGTAACCTACTTTGGGCACTATGAATACTCTGAACCATACTGATTACTTCTACCCATGAGCATGGGATGGTTTTTCATTTGATTATGTCATCTATTTGATTCACATTCATTTGATTCAATCATTCCCTTGACTTTTCATCAGTGTTTTGTAGTTCTCCTTGAGATCTTTCCTTGGTTAAGGTTTTTTGTTTGTTTGCTTGTTTGGCAGCTTTTGCAAATGAGACTGAGGTTTTGATTTGGTTTTCACTTTGGCTCTTATGAGAAATGCTACTTATTTGTGTACATTGATCTTGTGACCTGAGATTTTACTGAATTTATTTATTAATTCTAGGAGATTTTGGAGGAAGTTTTAAGGTTTTCTAAATATAAGCACATTATTAATAAGCAAAGATGCATAGTTCGACTTTCTCTTTTCCAGTTTGGATGCTCTGAATTTCTTTCTCTTGCATCGTTTCTCTGTCAAGGACTTCCAGCAGTACACTGAGTGGAAGTGGTGAAAGTGGCCATCCTTTTCTCGTTTCACTCCCTAGGGTCAATGCTTTCAACTTTCCCCCATTCAGTATGATGTTGGCTATGGGTTTGTTACTCATGGCTTTTATCATTTCAAAGTATTTTCCTACTATTCCTAGTTTGTTGAAAGTTTTTGTCTTGAAGGGATGTTGAACTTTATTAAATGCTCTTTTTCTGCATTTATTGAGATGATCATATGGTTTGTGTTTTTAATTATAACTATGAGACTCACCAATATCCTTTATAAAAATCCAGTTATACATATGGTCACTGAAATGCTGATATCACTTGTCCAGTTAGGTTTTTTTTTGGTCATTCAGAAATAAGCTTAAATTTGACTTCACCAGAAACACTTCTTCCAAACCGTCAAACTAACATGGTCATTGTCTATAATATTTCTTAATTTTGAATTTCTGCATAGAATTTATCAGCCAATGTTTTTCTTGCTTTATAACTCACTTATCTATCATTGCTATTGCTCAGTCCCCTTTCCATACCAAAATAAAATGTGAAATACTGGGGCAGCACCTGTGGCTCAGTGAGTAGGGCTCTGGCCCCATATACTGAGGGTCACGGGCTCAAACCCAGCCCTGGCCAAACTGCAACAAAAAAATAGCAGGGCGTTGTGGAAGGCACCTGTAATCCCAGCTACTTGGGAGGCTGAGGCAAGAGAATTGCCTAAGTCCAAGAGCTAGAGGTTGCTGTGAGCTGTGACACCACAGTACTCTACCAAGGGCAACGAAGTGAGATCTGCCTCTTAAAAAAAAAAAAAAGTGAAATACTGGAAGGATCTTGTTCTCTTTTCTACTTATATATGTACATTCCTGGTACCCAGAGCAGGCCTGGACCAGAAGAAAGGTGTCAATCCTCAATCACGACTTTTCAAATTATTAAACGGATAAAAGATTTTCATGAGGGTGACAACATAGAAAATGAGTTACATCTTGGAGTCGATGTATAAGTCAATAATCGTTTTTCTGTTCATTTTGTATAATCACCACTATATTTCTATTATTGTTTCAGTACTCATTTTATAGCTGCACGTAAAAATTAATCATAACAATCATTGCTCTGATAAGTTACTATGAGATTTCACTTTATAGTCTGGCCAGTGTGGGAGATAAGGATAAAGAGTTGTGGTCTTAGAAATAAGTCCATTTTGGGACAATATTTGGATATGAGTGGGTTCAGAAAATAAGGGTGAGTACCACAAAGCATGCACTCTTGTAGTGTTCTAGCACAGAGTAATAGAGCACAAATGGAGAACATTGAGAGCATCAAGGAAGTGACATCAACAGGGCCTGAGAGGCAGGAAGTGAGGAAACAGCAAGGAAGTCTCCCTGTGGCTCATTTGGTCCCTTTGCAGAATGTCAAGGCTAGGACAAGATCAGGCAAGGCCTTGGAGAAGGACCAAGGAAGAAGACAGAGTCTTCTTTCTTTCTTTCTTTCTTGACAGTGTCTTACTTTGTCACCTTTTGTAGAGGGCTGTGGTGTCACAGCTCACAGCAACCTCCACCTCTTGGGTTTAAGTGATTCTCTTGTCTCAGCTTCCCAAGTAGCTAGGACTACAGGTGCCTGCCATAATGCCCGGCCATTTTTTTGTTGCAGTTTGGCCATGGCCAGGTTCAAGCCCACCACCCTCGGTATATGAGGCCAGCACCCTACTCACTGAGCCACAGGCACGGCCCCCAGCAGCACATTTCTTCCAGCTGAACCAACAAAGTTTTTCCCATAGTGTGGCAAGCCATAGCTGATTTCTCCCAAATTGAGCTAGAAATAATAAGACATATTTCATAAACACAGGCTTTAGAATCAAAAGATGTCTTGGATACTTATTACCCGAATAATTTGGAGCCAATATTTTAGTTTTCAAAACTTTAATTTCCTCATTTCTGAAATAAAGCGACATCTACTTCATTAGATTATTGGGAAAATCATGAATAACCTATGTTAACAAATCAGCACCACAGATCCTTTTGCTTGAAGACCACTGCATGAATTTCTGCAGTTATGATTACTTACCTTTTCTCAGGCTATAGGCAGCTGCAAGCACTAAGGCAGACCGTCAGCATCTTTTTGGGCATCAGTGGAGAGTTCAAGCCACAGAAAACTGGGCATGTGCTGACATTCTTCCAACTATATGCTCATCAAAGACCCCAGAATTATTTTGACCAAGATTTTCATGCTTCGTGGAGAGAAGACCCAATTTATGATGTGGACATTGGAGCTGTTTCATTTTCCAATTATGGATCTCTATGGTAGTTGGGAAAAGAACATAACTGGAGGTAAAATGGTAAATGATATCTATTAAAATAATTTGATATAAAATTGTTTCTCCTTAGGGTCACTGGAAGCCAAGACCTTCAGATATTGGCAAACCATGTAAAGAAATTTCTTACTTACCAGAGACACCATGTCATGGACATTGAACTCTTTTTATTTAGCACCAATATTTCATGTGACATATGAATAGTTACACTTCTTTAAAATATTTCGTAACTTCATTTCTTTTTCAATGGCTCACATGTGTACTAAAATAATTAAAAAATAGGTCTATTTCATGAAAAGTGTTCTTTAAACTTGGGTTTAATTAAATTTTTACCAAAAACTATTTTTTTAAACAGTGTAATAGCACTAAATATTTTCCTGCAAGGAATTGAGGGAAACTAAATTTTGTACAGTGACCCAGGAATGTTCCAAGCATCATGGTTTTCCAATTCATCACAAGAAGAAAATTAACTGATTTTAAATAATTACCTACTGAAAAGGAGAAAAAGAACAATAATTGGCTAAGTCACCTGAGGACTTCTTTATATTATCAAAATAATCACATTTCTTGAGGACATAAGGCCAAAAAGTGAATTTGCTACTTATAAAAATCTAAACTCAATGATAGGAAAAGATACACACGTTAAAAATGATAAATGAGTACTTTCTCTTGTTGTTTTATGTTTCATAGCAGGAATTAAAGATTCATGATACCAAGGTTTGAAGGAAAACTATATAATGTGTGTGCAAAAGATTAGATTTCTAGGCTTCCAAGGTACTTGATTATTAAAAATATTACCTTATGTATCCAAGTTGCATTTACAGAGGTTTCTCAGCAGCAATTTATTTGGTCATTACAATTATTCAGAGGCAATCTACGTTTTTGAAGACACGTCAAAGATGACCTCATTAGAATACACTTAAGAAGCCTGAATTCCCTTGGCCTTGAAAAACTCCCCTGTGGGAGAGGGAGCTCACAGTGAGGGCCACTCACTAGGTCTCAGTGAGGACGTTTCAGGATTTCTCCCAGTGGGTGTTTCAGCAGCTGTTGACGGAAACATGAATTTTCAGATACATTCAGCAGAGAGAAATGAGATATTTTGACTGAGATATATTATCCTGTCCTGCTTTGTAGCAAAAAGGCAGTAAAGTGTTTCTGCAGGGTCAAGTAACAGAGAAGTCATCAGCTAGTGGCAGGGAAGGCATTCATGCAGCAACATAATAGAGTGGACAGAATGTGAATTAGGCTGAACTCAAAGATTACGAGAGAGAGAGAGAGAGAGAGAGGAATAGTCCACAAAATGGAAGGCCCTGTGTATGTGGTCCACAGTACAAAGAAGATATTACTAAAAAGGTTGGTTTCCCTACCAGTCAGAGAAAGCTCAGAGATATCAAGGCCTCATTCAGGGGGTTGGGGGTTACTATTCCTTAGCTTGCTTTTCTTAAAGAAAGCCTGATGATTTTGAAAATAAGAAGATTATCCTTTGGGATTAAGTTTAGTACTTGCAAAAACCTATAATGTTGACAGGAGAGGTGTTTCTGAGAAAGATACAGTTTATCCGGACACAGCCACTGGTACAGAGCAAGGATCAGTAGGGAAGCATCAGGAAATCTACCTATGAGCATGACAGTGCCTGCTTGGTCACTATGGTAAAAATACCTTTTCTGCTGTCTTTTTTCCGTGGCTTCTTGTTTATACCATGTTTCAGTTGGTATGATATTTGACTACGATATGACTACGATAACAAATTACTATAGCTTGGATGGCTTAAACAGCAAGTATTTATTTCCTGTAGTTCTGGGGGCTGGGAAGTCCAAGATCAAGGTACCAGAAGACTCAGTGTGTGTTTGGTGAGAACTTTTTTCCTGGTTTGAGGACGGTGACTTTTGTGCTCTTATCCTTACATGAGAGGGAAGAAAATCGTCTCTCATGCCTCTTCTTATGAGGACACTAATCTCATTCACAAGGGCTCTTCCCTCATGGCTTAATTTCCTCCCGAGGGCCCCACCTCCAAATACCATTGCATTGGGGCTCAGGGTTCCAACATTTGAGTCTGAGGGTGGCACCTGTGTTCAGTCTGTAGCACACAACAGACATTTACTGGACTTCTAAGATATGCCAAGATCTATGCTGAGAATTCAAATGTGAAAGACAGCTTTCCCATAGGACATTTCAAATGAAATTGTTAGGAAATGAAGTCATATTTCTGAAAGGTAATGCATTGGTAATTTTGATAAAGAGTAAAAAAAAAAATTAAAAGGGAATAAGTCCACTCATAGTGACATTGTTGATCTAACCATCGATCCTATTGCTTGTACTTAATGAACGTTTTACTGTTCTCATCTTTAATTGCAATATTTGAGAAGGAAGCAAGATGGAGACAAGATTTTTTCTTTTTAGACATTTAGTGAGGTAGTTGGTTCTTTATTTGAAGAAACTCAAATCTTATATAGAACCACTTTTTAAAAAGTGGCATGTGATATAGCTTTTGATTTGATTTTGGTAGCATAGATCTAATTCATAAAGATATTATTAGAGTCTAAGGGGGATAAACTGTTCTAACTTTTAAAAAGACACTGCCAAAGTGATTTACCTAATTGACATTCTATATTTATAACTACAGATGTGTCACAAAATTCAGGCTAGCAGCCAGACTGTCAAAAATCTCACCAATTATATGTAAAGGAAGGTTGCCCCAAACTTTATTGGTTCTCACATAAATAAAGCTGTTTTGGGAAACAGAAGAAAATGAGTAGAAAATCTTTTATTTCAGAGCTCTTGAAAGAAATGAAGCCTTGTTTAAAAAAATAAATAAAATAAGGAACAGTCAAAAGCAATACATAAAGATCAAAACATAAAATAATTTGCTTTTATTAGCCTTTACTATTGCTAAATGTTGGAGGGTTTGTGTGACATATTTTGGATTGCTTCATTTAGAAATCAATTCAAGAAATTTTTAAGATATATAAGATTTTTAACCTATTACAACTGGATTTTTATTTGGTGGGTATGATTCCATATGCACAATGTTTTTTAGGAAGCATGTTGAAGTTCTTTCATTTGCCAATAAAATTTGATTGTAAAGTATCCAATTTTTTTGTTTGTTTCATTCAGTCTTCAGTGCCATTTCTAGAAACATAAGAGAGCTGATAGACACAGAGTTCACTGCATGGACCCCCAAAACAGTCTTTTAGAATGTTGACATATTTTTATCTTTACCTTAAAGTAGAAACAGGACTAGTTTAACTCTCACTTACATCTTTTAATAATTATTTTTAATGTATTGCAAAATAAGCTTTCTTCTTTCATAGATGAAACAGAAGTAAAAAATAGATCAATCTTAGTAGAATATCATTTTTTATTTCGAAAAATTGAGTTGCTGTTATAGGTTGAGTTTTGTTTCCAGTTTTTGAAAAATGTGAAATCTTGTTTTTTGCAGTTTTTGGCTGGGGCTGGGTTTGAACCCTCCACCTCCAGCATATGGGGCCAGTGCCCTAAAAAACATGAAAGTCTTAACCCCCAGTACCTTACACTGTGACCTTATGTGGAAGTAAGATCATTGGAGATGCAATGAATTATGTAAAATTGGATCACAGTGGAGTAGAGTGGGCCCTCAGTCCAACATGACCCATGCCCCTATCAGAAGGGGAGAGACATTCACGAGAACATGCAGAGACAGAAACAACCTGGAGGGGAAATGGCCGTGTGGAAATGGTGACAGAGCTTGGAATTAGGCTACTGGAAGTCAAGGATTGCCTGGGGCTGTCAGAAAGCTGAAGAGGTGAAAAAGAATCCTTCCCTAGAGGATTTGGCGAGAGCTTGGCACTGCTGACACCTTGATTTCAGACATCTGGCCTCCAGAACTATAAGACAATAAATTTCTGTTGTTTTAAGCCACCTAGTTTGAGATAAATTACAGCAGCCCAAGGAACCTAATACAATGACAACTGTCCAGATTGCATTCATACGATTCAAAGAGGTATTTCTCAGATATCTGTAATGCCAGCCCAAGAACATACTGCCACCAGGTGTTTTTTCTTTATCACTCCCAAGCAACCATGTGGCTGGGATCCTCCTTTATCAAATAAATACTCTATATATTTCCTTTTTCTGATATTCTTTTGCTTTAAAGCAATCCTACACATTTACCGTATTTTTTCTTCCTTTACCTCTCTTTACACTTTTTGCCCTTTTTTACCATTTGTCACTATCATCTCCATTGCTATGTGACTCAAGAATTATTTTTGTTAACCTTACATTAGCCAGTAATTCCAAAATCATATGGCCATCATGATATTAGATGAGATGCATGGCAGAATGTAAGATGTTAATTTCCTATCCTCATCACCAGAGTATTGATGGATAATCATGGAAATTCAGTAAACAGAATCATTGCACTTTTGAGATTTAAAGCTCATCTTAAATTACTTGTAAGTCAATAAGATTTTCCTTTGGGGGGAGGAGCCCTTTATACTGCTTTCTTAAGGGTCTGTCACTGACAGTTCAACGTTGTATTTAGTGAGTTGCACCATTGTGCCTAAACCAAAAGCCTGTGTTCTTCAACTCTGCGCTTCCTGACCTCCTTTGGTGAGGCGGAGAATGTTTCTTTGAGATAATTGCTGTGGTTCCAGGGGATAAAACTTCCCTGCCTATTTGCCTATTGAGGAATGCATTTGTTGAAGAGAATGCAAAATACAGAGTTTAAGTAAAACAGATGTTTATTTCTGACTCTGCATATAAATTTTACAGTAAGCGGCATAGAACAACAAACAGGTGACTCCTCTACATAGTCATTTAGGGCTCAGATTTTTCCCATGGCTTTGCTTCTTTAACCCCCGAGGGCCGCCATCCTTATCTGAATGTTCAAAGCTCTCCTCCATACAGGGCCAGAGGAAAGGGTATGGAAGAACATATGTTCAAACTTTTAAGACTCAGAACCAGATTTAGAACTCATTATTTCCGCTCACTTTAGTTATTAGAATTTAGTTATTTGGCCAAACATAGCTTTAAGCAGGACTAAGAAAAAAATCATTATTCTCTGGCCAGATATATTTCTATTTACAACTTTTATGACAGAGTAAGGTGGGAAAGTGAGTCAGTGGACAGTCTCTTCTGAAGAGACTAAACATTATTCTAGATAATGTTTAGCCATTGCAGGAAGGAGAAGCTTCTCTAGTAACAATACCTGTCTTCTTGCCTCACATTGGCTAAAACAGAGAAAGGGTAGGGAAGAAGAAAGAAAGAAAGTCAAACAGATAACTTTACACAACAAAATAAATTTCTTAAAAGGCAGAGATCTAAAAGAGTAACAGCAAATCTGGTTTGAAAGAAAACAAATTTAAAGATTGTAGGAAAGTATAGTTTTGGGTGTGGTAATTTCTCTATTCCCTTTCTTAGTGAATTTTCTTTTTAGTTCTAGAAATCAGAACCATTTGGGGGCCAGTACCTGTATTCTTTTCATGGTCCTTGCAGTGTTCATGTTTTTTATTCTCTCTTAGCTACTAGTAAGCTTCATGACTTATAGCCCCTATTATTTTTACTTTATTTCATTAGAGGAACTACTCCCTAAAAAGTGTTTCATGCTATAGCTACATTTTGAAAATAAAATGAAATTGTATTGATTCAGGGCTTTGTTAGCTGTTGCTTTTATTTGTGTGTGTGTGTGTGTGTGTGTGTGTGTGTGTGTGAATTTTCCTTGAGAATTTTATGAAGGATGCTATGTCACAAAATTAGAGCTGGAAATCACTGCTCTAAAAAGGATTAGAATTGTGGTTATAACAGGTGCATTCCTCTAAGGCTAGGAAGAAAAAGACAACAGAAATTATTTTGGTTTCTACATCCTTCCACATATTTACAGAGCTCTCACATTGAAGTATTGCTCTGAGGCATCATAGTATGTGAAACCATTTTCTCAGGCAAGATGAAAACACCCCAACTTTGTTCATAATAGAGGCAACAGAGTAACTTTAGGAAACTTAATCATCAAAGAGATTCAATTATGTTCTTTACACTTGATTTTCTAGAATAAGGAAGAAGATTGTACTGTTTCAGAAGATTCAATCTACAACAATAAGAACAACAAAAAATAGTTAAACAAACAACCAGACAAATAAACACGCTTTAGGATAACTCATCCTAAAATATAAGGTATCCTTAAAAGATAAATGTGTCAGCACACTCGGCAGAAATTCTGCAGGCAGAGCCACTTGCCCTAACTCCTCTCACAGGGCAGGTCCAACTTCCAATGGCCAGCACCTGCGTTTCCTTGCCTGGGTACTCTGCTGGGTCTCTTGGGCCTACCCACCTGCAGCCTCAGCCCATGGAAAGTGCCCAACAACTCACTAGGAGAAGCCCTCTTAAGTAAGTATGTCAGCAACTTCCCTCTCTGGTAATTTAACTCCCAATTAAATTTTTGTTCTTTGTTTTTCTCAGAGTCCTCCCTGAGAGATTGACCTTTTGTTCACAGTAGTGATAAGACAACAAATCATGCCAGTCCACTTCCCTTACTTCCTGGGATCACATTCCAAACAATAATACTTAACATTCTAATCCTGGACTCACGGTAGAGTCCTGTGACAATGAAAGTCAAGACTGCATTAATATACACAGCTATGATTTAATTTAAAAAAAAATTAAGTAAATAAATAAAAAGAAAAGAAAGACCAGCCCCAACTGCTGAGAATGTTTACCTTTCTGTTTCATACAGAGGTCTATTTTCCTTAATTCTGCATTTGGTCTAGAAAAACCACATATGGTGATGAAACTATTGAGAAAACAAGGTCCTTAAAGACGTATAACTCGCTGTGCACATTCTATAGATAAGGAAACTGAGAGATAACTTATCTCTCTTGGTGGGGTCTAGTGGTGAAGAACAGAGGGTCAAGTGTTTTAAATTTCTTGGTTGAATCCTGGATGCAACTACTTATAAGCATGTATTAGCATGTTTAATTGGCATTAGACACCTGTGGAAGTAAGAGATATAAGTAAAATATTCAAAATAAGTAATGCTCCTTCAATTAATGATCTAGTACACGGTGGGGGTGGGAAAAGGAGAAAGCAAAGACACGAAGGAGGGAGGAGGTGGAGGGTCACAGTATGTGACACAACTTTTGGTGGGGACACAATTATAAGAGGGACTTTACCTAACAAAAGCAATCAATATAACCAGGTTCTTTATACCCTCAATGAATCCTCAACAATAAAAAAAGAAAGAAAGAAATAAAAAGAAATGCTCCTTGACCCAAATAAACTGAGAACAAGATGAGCAACCATAGAGAGACCAGTGTTTTACAAATAGGGAGACAATATATAGATCGTGGACAGTGGTGCAGGAAAGCAAACCTAAACACAAAACATTAAAGACTGAAGAACACAGGCTCATGCACTGGATTACTGGGTTTGGCTCTTGGCTTTACCTCTTATTGGCTAGCGATTTGGGGCGGTTTGCTTAACCATTTCATGCACTCAACTAGCCATCTGAAAAATGGGAATAAGGATATTAGTACTGAGGTTTGTACCTCCCAGGATTGTTCTGAGGATTAAAGGACATAGTGCATATACATGGCAATTACATACTAAACTCAATAAACACTGACTTTCAATATTCTTATTCTAAGTCCAACACTCTCCCATTCCACCATGTTCTCCATCTTGAGAAAATGGCTGCCTCAGACATCATGGGTATGGTAGAGACTAATATTGAAGCCTGTATCTAAAGTATAATTATCGCGATACATTAAAAAGTCCCTTCTTTCCATTAATACACTAACAAATGAGTTCTCTTCGAGCATGGTTTTTCTCATTTAATATGTGACATAGTACAATTTATTTTACAGCATTCTTTTCCCTTTCTGAGACAGTGTAGAACAACTGTGTTATGTGTGTTTTCTCTGCTTAATAAACTGAGCACCTTAATCTCAAATTTATGTTCACTTAGGAGAATCAGAGCTGGAAAAAC
Organism: Galagoides demidoff; assembly: GCA_963574575.1. Taxonomy (NCBI): domain Eukaryota; kingdom Metazoa; phylum Chordata; class Mammalia; order Primates; family Galagidae; genus Galagoides; species Galagoides demidoff. The sequence continues at coordinate 14,025 of CAUYQV010094049.1, read as the reverse complement.
TGATGTGCAATTGCAATGCACAACTTAGAATTTAAATTCACAGCACAGGCTCAGGATACGATCATGACAAAACTTTTCTCCTTAAGTAAAAAAATGTCAATAATGATTGTGGCTCAAAAAGTACAAGGTTTCAAATAGACAGGACGAACTGCAGGGCAATTGCACAACAGTGTGGCTGTAGCCAACATCATATTATATATTTCAAAATAACAGTAAATTTCAAGCATCTTACTATAAAATGATAGGTAAATGAGATGATGGATATATTAACCCAATTTAATCATTCCGTATTCTGTACATATATCAAAACATCACACCACACCCCATAAATGTATGTAATTATGACTTTTCAATTTAAAACATGGAGCAGAAAATAAATGAAAAATTAGAAACAATTAGATGTTGAGTGGTAGGAGATTGCTTCACACAGATATAGGCACATGAGATAATACCATGTGGCCATTAACTCATGCAGTGGGGTAACGTGGCATTAAAAATGTTTTGGATAAATTGCTAACTTGTGAAGGTGTATCATAAATCCTCTCCAAAGGGTGACCCTCCTCTTTTAAAATGTCTGACCTTGAAAAGACTAAAAGAAAAGGTTAACAGTGCTTATTCTTGGGTGGCAGGCTTTGGGTAATTTCCTTCTGTTGTTTTCCATGTTCCCAAATTTTCTGTATGACTCATGTATTAATTTTTGTAATTATTAAGATATATAGGATTTAAATTTTTTTTTTTTTGATACAGAGCCTCAAGCTGTCCCCCTGGGTAGAGTGCCATGGCATCACAGCTCACAGCAACCTCCAACTCCTGGGCTCAAGCGAGTCTCCTGCCTCCGCCTCCCAAGTAGCTGGGACCACAGGCGCCCGCCACAACACCTGGCTATTTTTTGGTTGCAGCCATCATTGTTATTTGGCGGGCCCGGGCTGGATTCCAACCTGCTACCTTAGGTGTATGTGGCTGGCGCCTTAGCCACTTGAGCCACAGGCACCGAGCCAGGATTTAAAATTTTTAAATGTCAATAAGCGGGCCAGGAGTAATGAACACAGAATAAATTGGTACAGGAATCTTCAGTGTTTAAGTCCTATCCTTTATTGCTGGACTTATTCAATACTCTTGGTTCCCTGCATTCATATTATTAATAGTTTGTAAACTATCATTTTTTTAAAATTCCACTTAATGGTTGAACATACTTCTCAAGGAAAAGATTGCAGTTGAGACGAGGCAAGTTTAGAACACTTCCTCAAATTTATCTTCCATCCTCTTTTAATTAGAATAGGCCCAGGAGAGACATAAAAATAAAATTATTGATTCATCTGAAATTAAAAAAAGTCCTCATTGTGTTTTCTTCAAGAAATGTAGCATGACTCTTGTTAAATAATGATTTTCCAATTTTAATTACATTAAATTCTTCCTTCCTAAATTCCTGCTGTCATTCTAATTAAAGGAAAATTTCTCATTTTCTATGCAACAGTTCTATTTTGGTACGCTTAAAAACATCCCCGTGTAAGCTCTCAGAGGTTTTTTGCACTTTGAAGTAGGTTAAATTATCCTTTACTGAAAGATTAATAAAATGCTTAATGCCTTGTGGGTGGTATATAAGTTAAGGCATATATACTCACTATGGCACTTATTCCAATGCAGAAAACCCCCCTGATCTGCAAAATCAGGAACTACAACAGGAACAAGAACAATAGCAACAACAGCACACACACACACACGCACACACACAAGCTAGTGCAATCAATTATTAATGTCTTAAAAATTCCTTGTGAATAGATACAAAATCTCAAGCATGTTCCTGAGATCATGCACCATCATATGGGGACAGACACCATCAGTGGCCTCTTCAGTAGTTTTTACACCTTCTTTCTCGCTAAGAATTTGCAAATTATTGTTCAAATTACTTATGGATGCCCACTTATCCAACTTGGCATTTTGAGGAGGGTAGACTGGCTATTCCATGGAACTTTGTATGATATCATTTGATTCAAATATTTCCATGAATTAACATTAGCAAAATGTAAAAACTGGAAATAAAATAAAACGAGACAAACTAGAAAAGAATTGTCTTTACTCTCAAGCAAAATAAAACTGGGTTAGCACACGATGCACAATCAGAAACACAAGTATTTTTTACACAGTGAGGAAATACAGAGATCATCAATAGCTCACAGGCACAAAACTAAACACTAGAACAGGCACCCACTTATTTATACCCTCACAGGTGTATTTAAAAATAAATACTTCTAACTAAAGCATTTGGCATAGTCCAACTATAGGATGGGTGTGGGAACACAAAGCCTAGCCAAGCATAATAGAGAGATAATATGTATGGAATTAACTCAATATGATGTATCATGTAATAAAGTGGAAGTAAAAGACCAAAGGTACAAGTATTTTGTTTTGGAAGCTTATAAAGGAGAAATCATTTCAACCTCAAAAGTCTAGGACAGTTTCCTAAAAATAAGTATCATTTGAACAGTAATTAGCACCTAAATGTAATTCTTGTTTTAGTCAATATACATGAATTGCCTACATAAGTCCCTAAGTTCTGGCATCACATTAAAAAAGTGAAAAAAACAAACAAAAAAGCAACAACTATATCCTTGAGGGGTTCAGCATCAATTAGAGGGATACAGGAGACTAATATACTGTATGTCTCAATATAACTAATAAATATATGATGTTCTTCCTAATAAAATTGAGATGTGTGACAGGAGGCGATGAAATTGCCCAAGACCGAGTCGACATCCCCACCAACATCAAGTCTAAGTGAATGAGAGAACCAAAGTCTAGGCATTTTGGAGATTGGTGGTTAGAGAAAAAGAGTCATCAGTTATTTTTGAAAGAAGGAAAGAAAATGATTAGAGATTATTATGCAGAGCTGGAATTCAGGGAAATAGCTATGTGTAAGGATGATTTAAAAAAATATTAACATACAATATGCAATGTAACTCCTATATCTTTCCAAAGAGACTTCTAGAAAAATCTACATTTCTTTTCAAAATTAGTGTTGGATTTAAATTTTTATTTTATTTGAATCTTTTTCCAGATGATAAGGTGCGATAGACTGGGGTGACATAAGTCTGAGATAGTGCCGGGTAAATGTCAGAATTCCTTAGGACTTAATGCCCCTGAGAGGTTTCAAATTGCCAAGTCCCAAATCAAACTTTTACCCATATTCCCCTAAAGGGGATTGTCTACTGTGTTGTAGGGAGAGACACTGACGCTGAGCAGGTGACCCCCGCCAGGAGCCTGAGCATTTCCTGCCATCTCCTTTCTCCTCACTCTCCAAATCCCATCTGGACAGCTTGACACCATCTACCTCTGCTGACCCATCACCTCTGTCTGTCTCCACACCATGTACTCACACCACCATCAATTTATTCCAGAATCACTGTGATAGCCAGTAGCCTGTGACTTCCATCACACCCCGAGTCTGTTTGCTGCATTGCAACCAAGTGACAGTCTCAAAATACAAATCTAATCATGGTAGATGTTGAAGTTCTGATGAGGATGAGACAACTGGCAAGTTGGAGACGATGGATAGAAAGAGATGAAATGATCTTTGAGGACATTGTTCTCAGTTTTTTTATTTACCCAACAGGTCAATGACACAGATTTGCTGAAGGGAATGCAAAGGACTAGAACAAAGACTCTGACTCCGGGTTTGGACTTCTTGCTCTTCTCCACACCCTTGGCGTCTAGAGCTGCACTATCACTCTTCTTGCACCTGAAAAAAAAAAAAAAGTTGTTTCTTTATTATTTTTGAATTAAAAGGCATATTAATTTGGCTTGGGAAAAAACTGACATGCATATACATGATTTAAATATCAGGTCCCCCAAATGAGCAACAGCCAGGAAAAAGAATCATCTTACACATTCTAAAAATACTATCAACACAGAAATAGTCTACCAAGTTTCTGATCACCTGTGGATGTGAACCAGCTGATGAACTTTAACAATAATATAAACACAAGAGGCAGTAACAGAGAAAGTTTATGCTAATACCATACGAACCAAGCCAGTTTTACCTCTCCTAAGGAATGAGCTTACGGACACTAGTGTTTTTGTCTGCTACCCTTTGTGCACATCAGGAGTAAAGTTATATGCACTAAGGCACTAAACCCCAAGAAACAGACTTCACTTGTGTTCCATAGCTAATGTCACCTGCATCGGTGAGCCTAAGATACATGCTCAGCCAAAGATCGGAGCATGAAATAGCCTTCTAGCCACTTTGTGGTTAAAGGACAGAGAGGGGAGGAGAGAGGGGAGAGGAGAAGAGAACAGAGGAGAGGTGAGAAGAGGAGAAAAGAGAAGAGAAGGGGAAGGGGAGGTGAGAGAAAGGGAGGAGAGGGGAGGGGAGGGGAGGGGAGGGGAGGAGAAGGGAAGGGGGATCAGGGAGGGGAGGGAAATCACATCCTATTATATCGTGTCACCTGGAAAAGAAGCACTGCAGGAAAATTCTCTCAGAAGCAAGCAAGTCCAGAAAAACAGTCAGGTGCAAAGCGGGAAGTTATTTCCCAAAAGGCAAAATGAGATTTTTGTAAACTCTGTTTCCAAAATTCTTCTCTCAGAGGATTTGAGTCAATGTCTTATTTTATCTGAATTGGCTTTCACTTCTGTAACTATTATTAGACTTGTTGAGTTTTGCTTGTAAGTGTTGTAGATCCTGCCGTTCCCACGTTTTGTCAAAAACAGAATCACCTGCAAATATTTCTGTGGTGGAGAAACGCGGTGAATTCCGCAGCTGTTTGAACACGTCTTTGATTCTGGCAGCTTTTTGTTCTGTCTTCCTGCCGCTTCTCACTCTCCCCACTAATTCTGAACGTGGTTAAGGGAAAGGAAAGCTGCATGAAAGTCTATTTTTGAGCCAAATAACGCTACCTGTGACTGACTATCTACTGCATTAGTGACTTTGGACATTTTTATCATTGACAACTTCTGTGCACACAAATGACTGCTGCTAAGTAGGAAGCCCCCATTTCATACTTGTATAGACTAAGTTCAGCATATTCTTGTATTTAACACGCATGTTTACTGAATATTTGAACTATCTCTCCCTCCCTCCCGCTCTCTGTCTCGCTGTCTCTCTCTTTTGTTGAAGGAAAATGAAGAAAGATAGTAAGTAAGTAACAGCAATTTATTTTTTAAGATTTTGATCCTACATCCTAATGCTGGATGTGTAGAATGAGTATGACCTGAAAATCAGATAGGCCTGAGACTGGCAGGAATATCTGCAATTGTAGGATTGGACATGGTTTCAGGGGTGCAGAGAGAAAGAAAACCAAGATTGTGTTGCTATGAAGAAAGACTAAATTGTTGTTTTAAATCCCACTTTGTCTGGAAATAGTGTATGTGTGATTTAAATCAGTAGCTTATGACCTTAGATTTCTGGTTCATTTTTTTTTTTTAATTACTTCTTCCTCCTATAGTGTTTTCTTGCCCCCTGTGTAGTTGGGATCACAAGGTCCTGCTGTCTTGTTGTCCTGTTGTTGTTGTAGAGACGGGGTCTCACGCTGGCTCAACAGGCTCAGGGGGTCTTTAGCTGGTCTCGAACCTCTGAGCACAGGTGATCCGCCCGCCTCGGCCTCCCATAGCGCTGGGACAACAGGTGTGTGCCACCAGGCCCGGCCATTCTGGTTCATTTTTTTAGAATCATATACATCTTCTTAATTCCCCAGACATGTGAGTCATCCTGTCTTGTGGAGAATGAAAGAGGCATTTGGTGAATGAATGGGTTGATAAGTAAAACGCTAAGTGGAGAACCAGCACGGTGTGGTTGGTGAAGTAACACGTCTACAGAGTAAACCTGCTTTGTGGTTTGGAACAGAAAATATTAAAGCCTTTTAGTGACTCCATTTCCTTCATACCAACTAGCAAAAATGTAATCTAATTTTAATATTCTTAGATGATAGTTAAGGCTTGTGGTGATACAGCACAGATTTTATAACTTAGATTTTATATTGTTGGAAGTAGGGCTGGGCAGGAAGGCAAAGCTTATAAGTATCTGGATGTATACCTTATTTAATATTTTTATTCTTAATATTGACATAGCTACTTATATATAAGGCCATAAAGAGGAACCTCTCACTGTAAAATCCAGAAAAAAAAAAAAAAGAGGTCTTGTAAGATTCTGCAGCTGTATGCACAGATGTAGCTACCATTATCGAGGTGACTCCCAAACACAAATGTGGGGCAGAGCATGTCTTTGGTACACCGCTTTTCCCTAAATGCTGGGTAAAAGTTTGTCTTTACTGCTGTCTGGGGTGCAGCAACATGTCATGGAGGGTTTCCCTGGGATTGCCGGAGAGTCTGCAAGCCGCACTTTGATTTCCTTCACTTTTCTATGACGTACAGGAACAGGGTTCAGATTTTCTGTGGCTGTGGCATGGAGGACACAAAAGAAAGACCAGGTTTATGTTGAAATATAAAAAAGAAGGAGAAGGAATGCAATGAAATGGTGACTGGATAGTAGACACCTTCAATATTTCAAATTGCCTGTTAGGGAAGAAAAGCACTTGGAGAAGTTAAAACATGGATAATGTCAACTGCAGCCAGGAGAAAAATGTCCTCATTGATTATTGTAGAACTAGTCAGTGACACCAATCAATATGACTCTGGGACTTCCAGTTGCTTTTCTAAGTAATTTTACAGAATGCAGGCACTTTGCGATAGTATTTTACAATGGGCTGTCTTTTTCAGGATTTTTAAAAATAAACTCTGTTGATTTTTTATTTTTAGTTGACAAACTGGTATGATTTCCTGTGTGAATTTTCAGCTCAATATTTTGTACTTTGGTGGGGAGAAATTTGTTTACCTTGCCCTGGGATAAATACATATCTATCTGGGCTCTCATCGGTTTTCTCCTCATTATAGAGCAAGCTTTTAGAGATTACTTCAAATACCTAAAATATCTGAGTTGCACAGACGTAGTGCATTTCTGCTTCTCCCCACTTGGGATTTAGTGGCTTTTGAAGACTGAGGTCATCCTGCCCCCACCTTGCTATTATGTTACAGATGGGTCAAAAGGAATGAGTACACAAATGTGGAGATGCTTCTAAAATTGGCTGTGGGCAAACTCAGAACATTTTAATTAAGCAACATGTTATAATAAGCATTACTTCCTAAAAAGGAAGATATATTAACTTTCTAAAGTAGGAAATAGCTTACTATAAAGAAACAGGTTATCAAATAGGATTCTTAGAACTGTGACCTATGTTGCCATGACCAGGACATTAAGGATACAATTAATAACTCAACCCTTAAAAGTTATAATTATCTCATAATTAGGAGCCAACTAAAAAAGAACAAGGTAGGTTAAGAAAAAGCTTTAAAGGTTGAGAAATACCTAGGGTCTCCTCAGAAGTAGTCGCTGTGATAAGAATTTGAGTATTACGGTTAATTTTAGAGATGATTCTAGAAAAGACTAGTAGAGAAGGAAGAATATGGGACAGAGAAGAAGAGGAAGCTGATAAAACATGCACTGACAGCAAGTTATCCCCACAGGAAACTGGAATAGAATCCCTTTGGGAAACTCTGGGAGAAATTATAGAGCACACCTGGGAGTGCTCCCATGGAGATGCTGCTTGGAAGGGTGCTGATTCTCTGGCACCAAACCCAGGCCAGACTTCCACAGTGAAAAGGAAAGGGAGGAAGGAAAGGAGGAAAGGAAGACAGAGGAGGGGAAGAGAAAGGGAAAACGGGAAAAAGAAAGGAAGGAAAAAAGGAGGGAGAGAGGAGAGAAGAATCACTGGGCAGAAAGTCCCATCTGTTTTTAGGAAGCTACATTCACATACAGAAATGACTGCTGACCCGGGCGCAGTGGCTCACACCTGTAATCCCAGCACTGCGAGAGGCTGAGGAGGGAGAATTACTTGAGCTCAGGAGTTCGAGACTCGCCTGAGCCAGAGTGAGACCCCCGACTCATGAAAAAAATGGAAAACCCCAGCCAGGAGTTGCAGGGAATGCCTCTAATCCCAGCGGCTTCCAGAGGCTGAGGCATTGGGATGCCCACAACCCATGTCTGAGATTGTTGTGAGCTATGACGCCATTGCACTCTGCTCAGGGGCATAGGGTGGGACTCTGTCTCAAAAAAAAAAAAAAAAACACAGAAATAACAAGGAAATAAAATAATAAAATAAATAACTGCTGAGAATGTATGAGTGGGGCATTGAGAGCATTGACTGCACTAATGTGTATTGAAAGTTATAAAATGCTACTTGATAAAGGTGAAGGATTGAACACACCTCACGAAAACATCTACTAATATTAGGATACTAGAACTGGGGAGACAGACAGAGGAGTAGAAGCTTTCTGGGCCAACTGGAGAATGCCAATCTCAGTGCAGTCCTGCAAATGAGCAAGAGTCAGCTGATCTTCGGGGTAGGACTCATATGGCCCAAAGCTGGTAGCTTGGACATCTCAGGACCTGCAGGAAATGGAGAGCAGTGGTAAAAATGACAGCTGGAAAGCTCCTTAAGAAACTCTTAAATCCATACCACTGGGTCCCTATGACCCTCACGTTCTCTCCCTATGACTCTCACGTAAAACTGGGGCCATATTCTTCACCTCTCTTCCCTCACTGCCTTCCCCATTCACTGACACATGGACCTTCATTCCGAAGGAAGGGACCAGAAGAGTCTCTTCTCTTGGGAGTGTAATCAGGCCAAGAGAAACTCTTAAACAAATATACTCTCAAACTGTTAAATATATTGACATCAGAGTTTCCTGGGTATCACTCTTTAGCAAAGCTTAGAACCCCAAGCCCTGCCTGTTCTGCTCAGATATTGCAATCCTCATTCTAGTCATTTTCTAAACATGAGCATATAACAAAGGCTTAAAGGATATCTGAGGAAGTTTTCCAGCATGACAGGTGGATGACCAAAATACACAGAAAAAAGCATCTTTGAACAAAAGCCTATTTATCAGGGATGGGCAGGTCTACCAATGATATCCTCAGAGTGGTAAAATGAAAATTAAAAATACTACAACTCTATAAGAAAAGCAAAATATTTTAAAAATAGAAGAAAATGAACTCATAGATTAAAAACATGATAGCATACATTTAAACAATTTCAAAAGAATTGAACAATAAAGTTGAGAAATTATCCAAGAAAGCTATACCAGTTGACCTAGAGAGGGGCAATTTCAAAAAGCCCAATATCTGAATAAATTGAATTTTAGAAAGAGAGATTTTACAATCACTTTAGCTTAGAATATTACTCAAGTATTTGAGTAATACTCAAATCAACAAGTACACCCACATAAGGAAATCTCAATAAAATCTGACTGAACCCATGTTATTTCAAGAGATGGCTATGTAGAGGGCTGTCAATACTGGCACTTCTGATGCTATATTCTCTTTTTTTCTTTTTAACATAACTGAAGTTCTTGAGCACGTGCTGTGCCCAACTAGGGAAGTAAACCAAGACTACATGTTTTTGTAGCAAAGAACTTGAATTGTTTGTCTTTTGCCCTTAGCTTTTGGGAGATGGTTTATGTCCTTCATTATAGGAGGATCTTTATTTGAAGTACTATCAATAGCTAGCCACACCCATTAGTTTTAGGGCAGAGACTGCTATGTGTTTTAGGGTGGGGACTTTGAGTCACACATGCAGGCAATGAATCCATCAATCAATTACACCCATGTCATGAAGTCTTAGCAAAATCTCTAGACACCAAAGCTCATGAGAGCATCTGTGGTTGGCAATATCCGTGGATATTGTCACATACTTATGATGCTCAGAGGACAACAGACCCCAACTTCATGGGGAGAGGAGAATGGAAACTTCACATTTTGACACATTTTAGGCTCTATCCTATGTGTCTTTTCCTTTAGCTGACTTTAATCTATACCACTTTTTCTGTAATAAACCACAAGTATTAGAATCATAGTTTTTTTAATGTTATTTTTAAGGCATTTATTTTTAAATAATGGCTAAGTTTATTTATTTATTATTTTTTATTATTTTTATTAAATCACCACTGTGTACATAAATGCATTAATGGGGTACAATGTGCTGATTCCATATACAATGTGGAATGCTTACATCAAACTGGTTCACATAACCTTCACCTCACTTAGTTATTTGTTGTGGTAAAGCATTTATACTTTACTCTTAATAGTTTTGACATGTTCCCTGTCATCGTGCACATAAAATGAGATCCAACCAAATACCCCCTCTCCTCCCAACCCCCTTTCTCTTCTCCCCACTCCCTCTTTTTCCCACCTTCTTTCTGGACTAGAGTTGTGTTTTATCATTCATATGAAAATGTAGGTGATTATATATTGGTTTCATAATAGTATTGAATATATTGGATACTTTTTCTTCCATTCTTGAGATACTTTACTAAGAAGAATATGTTCCACCTCCATCCAGGTAAACATAAAATCTTCATCTTTTTATGGCTGGATAATTCCATGGTATACATATACCACAATTTGTTAATCCATTCATGGGTTGATGGACACTAGGGCTGCTTCCAAGGAACTAAAAGTAGACCTATCATTCAATCCTACAATTCCTCTATCAGGTATATACCCAGATTATCAAAAGTCATTTTACAACAAAGACATTTGCACCGTAATGTTTACTGCAACCCAATTCATAGTTATCAAGTCATGGAAGAATAATAGTTTTCAGAGAGTTGAGTCCTTTGAGCAAATAATTGAGCCCATGGATAGTTTTCATTGGTTTGGAGGAAAGTCTTAGGGACTATGCCCTCAAACTTGTAGGTTGGCTAACTCTGGGTGTATGAGATCCAGAAAACAGAGAATTTATCTCAAGGGAAATACAGGAATATCTCAGATTGACAGAGAATAAAATTACCAAAATGACAGCTACATAGTGTTCTGTCTGTAGCTCAGAGAGTAGGAAAATGGAGTCATGCATGGAAAATGTCTCCAAGGGAGGGAAATGATGTGACTAAATTTGTGAGTGTTGGACAGAGAGGCTATGAAAATCTATGAAAAAAAACAAGGCAAAAGTTAACTTCAGGAAAAACAAAAAGAAAAAAGAGGACAATGTAATCACAGCACTCCACAATGTTCAGCTGAACATCATACCACAGAGTAGAATATAAACCCTCAACAGAGATTGAACGTGAAATTATGGTGTATTAAAAAGAGAAGAAAAGGAAACCAATGGGATGAAAGTGTTTTAAAAATAAAATCTTAGACACCATAATAAAATCAGTAGATATTGCTTCAAACTGATGAAGGTGATGGACTAGAGTCAGAGAATAGGAGCTGGAGGAATAGGAAGTACAGCTGTTTTGTTCTGTTTTGTTAGTACTGTCTAATTTTTTAATTTATATGCATGTATTACTTTGATAAATGAAAAAAATAATTTTAAAACTAGATGACACTTCCTGTATGAGAGTGCAAGGAAAGAAATGAAAGACATAATAATTAGGAATTCTGTTTAATTTGTATGATTTAAATATGAAGAAGCTTAATGTGTTTTGTTGTGAAGGGACTTCAATTAGGAAGTTGTGAAGGGACCTAAGGAAGTGTGGGGGCTCAATAAAAATTAGAATCTTTGTGAGGAGCTTCAAAATTAGTTATTGAAAGCCCATTACTAGCACTCTAGTATAGTTTCTTTAAGGTATCTGCACACTTATTTAATCATTCAAAAACTAAAATAACTTGAGCATATAAGATTGCTGAAAATAGTGATTATTAAAATACTAGGCTAAAGCAAACTTTAATCAAACACTGAATACATTAGGTAAGAGCACAGGGATGCTCTTGCTGAACTGAGATTTCTTTGTCATATCTTATAGAACTCTTGTCATTCCAAGCATCCAAATCTAATCAGTCTGTCTATAAGAATTGAGTTCCTCCTACTCCTCAGGGCATGGCTCTGCATGTGCAGAGCTGAAAAACATATGCACAAACTCTGCTGTCCTGGTGCTTACAATCTAGAAGGAATGAGAACAACATCAAACAAATTGATAAAAAAGCTAAAACGGTGATAAGTGCTGAGGAGGAAGAGGACAGGGAGCAGAAGGAGGAGGGGGATGGGTGCACTCTCCCTGTGGACCCAAGCAAAGCCTCTGTGAATGATGAGATGTGAAGCACAGATAATCCTCAGCCAGGTAATGAACGTGTCAAGAAAAGCACACCAAGTCCTGAGAGCAGCTGGGGGAACTGTCCTGAGATATAAAGAGTCAGACACGGGTGGGGGCCAGAAAAGGACCAGTGTCCCTGGGGCCAAATGAGAAAGAAGAGGAGGTCTGGAAGGCAGCATGGGAGGCACCCCAGAAGCAAACCCAAGGAGACGCTGGTGTTTGTTGTGCCCGGGCTGATGTGGTACCTTGCCTTATGAAGCATATACATAACCAGGTGGGTGAAAACTACAAATGAGACAGATAAAAGTCAAAGCCAGACTCGGAGGTTTTGCATTGGTTTTATAATAAATTCTCAAGTGCTAGGAAAGGCCTGTAAGGACCCCTACAAATCCAGACTCTGCTCACATTTCCCATGTCATCTGCAGCCCCCATCTCTCCAGCTCCCAACAGTCAGATGGACCTTAAGTCAGGCCATTGATATGATTGGGAGCTTCTAACATCAGAGCCTTCTCTCTGCTTTTGACTTTCTCTTGCAGTCACTCCCAACCACCCACTAAGGCAAGGTATAAAGGCGATTTCCCCAGAGTAGTCTTTCTTGAGCTCCTCATTCAAAGCAGGTTCTGCTTTTTAAAATCTCTTAACATAGCTTATAGCTTTCCATCATGGAACTTGCATTCTGTCTCTGTGCCTCACTGCCCTCTTCTGTAAAATGGGTCAGGGTGACTCTGAAATGTAAGTCACTAAAAATAGTACCTGGCATATACCTAAGGACTTGGTATATGTTAGCTATCATTAGAAAGAAGCCAGGCACTAAAGAATAGGTGTCTAAAAGTCAAAATAGTGGTTACATATGGGAAAGGGAGAGGGTAGGGTAGTGGCTGGGAAGAACCACAGAGGTTCTGGCAGTGGTCTATTCCTGTCTGGGTTGTTAAGTGCATGAAGGAGTTCAGTTTGTGCTAACTTATCCTTGAAATGTACACTTAGAATTTGTACTTTTGGGCTCGGCGCCTGTGGCTCAATCGGCTAAGGTGCCAGCCACGTACACCTAAGGTGGCGGGTTCGAATCCCCAGCCCTGGCCCACCAAATAACAATGATGGCTGCAACCAAAAAATGGCCAGGCGTTGTGGCGGGCACCTGTGGTCCCAGCTACTTGGGAGGCGGAGGCAGGAGACTCGCTTGAGCCCAGAAGTTGGAGGTTGCTGCTGTGAGCTGTGATGCCATAGCACTCTACCCAGGGGGATAGCTTGAGGCTCCGTCTCAATATACTACTACTACTACTACTACTACTAATAATAATAATAAAGAAAAAGTTCCTGTAGGTCTGCAGTTTAAATTTCCATCTTTGCACAAGCAGTTGGAAACCATACTGCTATTCTTGTAAATAAATGTCTTCTCCCCTTTATAGTTCTCTACATTACAACTTACTGACCAAGGGCATAAGTCCCTACCTGCCAGTCAGAGAGAATAAGATTTGCCCCCTATTTAGACAGGCCACTACACAGAAACTCAGCAGTTGTTTTGAAAAAGAATTGGACCATTTTGGCTCATGCCTGTAATCCCAGCACTTGGGAGGCTGAGGCAGGTGGATTGCCTGAGCTCACAGGTTCGAGACCAGCCTGAGCCAGAGCGAGACCCCATCTCTAAAAATAGCCAGGTGTCATGGTGGGCTCCTGTAATCTCAGCTACTTGGGAGGGTGAGGCAAGAGGATCACTTAAACCCAGGAGTTGGAGGTTGCTGTGAGATATGACTCCACCGCACTCTACCCAGGACAACAAAGTGAGAGTCTGTCTCAAAAAAAAAAAATGTCTTAGGAAAAACAAAACTAAAAAAAATACTAGAGTCTGTAGATGTTGACCCATCCTAGTTTATTCTCTATAAAGAATATCCGAGTCATAGCATGCTGTTTGGGTTTGTTTTATAGAAGTTGAGTTAATAGTTGGGTTGC
>CAUYQV010094047.1:0-24497 GCA_963574575.1 Galagoides demidoff | reverse complement strand
TGGTCCCAGCTACTTGGGAGGCGGAGGCAGGAGACTCGCTTGAGCCCAGGAGTTGGAGGTTGCTGTGAGCTGTGATGCCATGGCACTCTACCAAGGGGGATAGCTTGAGGCTCCGTCTCAAAAAAATAAATAAATAAATAAATATGAATATTTCAAAGGTATGGGTTAGTTACAAGTCCTGTAGAGAACCAAAGTGAACCAGACCCTGCTAAAATCATTAAAATTCTGAATTTAAAATTAATAAAAGAAAAGAAAAGGTGCTGGCTAGATTTTTGAAACGTCTGATAATGGGCTGCCGATCCCTAGTACAGCCCTACATTGCATATCTCCATAGAGAGGTGAGCGTTGCCTCCTGGAATTGTATGAGGGGATTCTGTCAGTTCCTCCTCTGAATAATAGAACCAAATGGTTTATAGTGAGTATTCTGTGAAAAAGCTCTGAAAATTGTTTTCTAAACAAAATGAAATTTCTGTTTGGAGAATTTCTGCACCAGTACTAGAATGAGAAAGATGAATAAAACTGAACATTGTATGTCATTGAACCTCAGAGAAATCCATTGGGGAGGAAAAAGGAAAAACCATTTCATTCAAGAATAAAAGAATATTCTACCTCTGCAAAGAAGCATATATCCTTTAGTAACGTCAGTGGTATAGCATGGAAAAACACACTGATTTCCCTTCCTAAATTGTCAACATGACACACTTCTGTGACCAGATGTGTAGAACCTGGTGCCCCACCAAGCAATTCTGCAGTACATAAACTGGGTGTCCCATAACTTAACTCAATTTTGACACTATCTACCTAGAAATAGTGTAGACCAGTGGTTCTCAACCTTCCTAATGCCACAGTGTATTTTCGTTGTTAAAAAGGGGTTGCGACCCACATGTTTAGATCCGCTGGTGTAAAAGCTTAAGGGCTCAGTCCCACAAGGCTGCCCCCCTTTTTATTTATTTATTTATTTATTTTTCTTTTTGAGACAGAGTCTCACTATGTTGCCCTTGGTAGAGTACTGTGGTGTCACAGCTCACAGCAAGCTCAAACTCTTGGGCTCAAGCGATTCTTTTGCCTTAGCCTCCCAAGTAGCTGGGAATACAGGCACCTACTACAATACCCGGCCATTTTTTGGTTGCAGTTGTCATTATTGTTTAGCAGGCCCAGGTCAGGCTTGAACCTGTCACCTTAGGTGTATGTGGCTGGCGCTCTACTCACTAAGCTATGGGCACTGAGCCCTACTTTTTTATTTTTTATTATTTGAGACAGAGTCTCATTTTGTTCCCCTGGGTAGAATGCCATGGCGTCACAGCTCACAGCAACCTCAAACTCTCTTGGGCTTAAGCAGTTCTCTTTCCTCAGCCTCCGAAGTAGCTGGGACTGCCCACCACAGTGCTCGGCTATTTTGTTGTTGTTGTTGTTGCAGTTGACATTGTTGTTTTAGCTGGCCTGGGCTGGGTTTGAACCGCCAGCCTCAGTGTATGTGATAGGCGCCCTACCCACTGAGCTACGGGTGCCACCCTGCCCCCTTTTTTAGATGCCAGCCTCAAGTTCCACTTTGTAACCTATACTTCTGACCAACTGGTTATAAATTAGGGGTTCCCACAGTCCCCTTCTCATCTTCAATCATTTACTAGAATAGCTCACAATTTCAGGGACATTTACTTCGAGATTTACTTGTTTACCCTAAAGGAGTAATCCCTAACCTTGTGGCACCAGGTTCATAGAAGACTGGTTTCATGGAAGACTGTTTTTCCATGGACCGAGGTTTGGAGGGGATGGTTTCAGGATGATTCAAGCATATTACATCTCTATCTCAGATCATCAGGCATTAGATTCTCGTAAGGAGCAGGCAAGCTATCCCTTGCATGGGCAATTTACAGTAGGGTTTGCACTCTTGTGAGAGTCTAATGCCACAGCTTATCTGACAGGAGGCGGAGCTTAGGCAGTGATGTGAGGGATGGGGGGCAGCTGTAAATACAGATGGAGCTTCACTTGTTCTGCTTGCCCACTTGCTGCTCACCTTCTATGCAGACAGGTTCCTAATGGAATACCAGTCTGTGGCCTAAGGGTTGGGGACTGCAACTTTAAAGGATCTTAATAAGGGTTAAAAAATGTTACAAAAAAACGTGGCACCTGTAGCTCAAGCAGCTAGGGCACCAGCCACATACATGGGAACTGGCGGGTTCAAATCCAGCCCAGGCCTGCCAAACAACAATAACAACTACAACCAAAAAAAAAAGCCAGGCATTGTGGTGGGCGCCTGCAGTCCTGGCTACTTGGGAGGCTGAGGGAAGAGAATCACTTAAGCCCAAGAGTTGGAGGTTGCTGTGAGCTGTGACGCCACAGCATCCACCCTGTGTAACAGCTTGAGACTCTGACTCCAAAAAAAAAATAAAAATAAAAATAAGCAGACAAATAGAAGACAGAAAAAATGCTTAGGTCAAGGCATGTGCAGAGCTTCCATGCATTCTGTAGGAATGCCACCTTCCAGCAGTTATAAGTTTTCAGCAGGCTGGAAGCTCTCTGAACTTTTTGTATTTCAGGGATTTTTATGGAGCCTTTGTCACTTACCTCTTCTCAGAGGTTGATGGATGGGGCTGAAAGTTTCAAGCCTCTAATCATGGCTTGTTCTTTCTGGTGATAAGCTCCTATCCAGGAATCCACCGAGAGTCACCTCATTAGAGCAAAAGATGCTCTGTCATCTAGGAAATCCAAGGGATTAGAAGCTCTGTGTCAGGAACAGGGATCAGAAACCAAGTATGAGAACAGGAGATGAACCTGGCTGGGTGTGATGGGTTGTGCCTTTAGGCTAAGGTGGAATGATCTCCTGAGCCTAGGAGTTCAAGACCAGCCTGGGCAACACACTGAGATACCATATTTATAACATTTAAAAATAAGCTGGTCATGGTGGTGCACGCGTAATCCTAGCAACTCTGGAAGCTGAGGCAAGAGGATTGCATGAATACGGGAGCACAAGGTTATAGTGGCCTATGATCAGGCCTCTGCACTTCAGCCTGGGTGACAAAGTGAGACCTTGTCTCTCTCTTTGTTAAAGATGCACTTAGTACACCATCTTGGATCACTCAGGAAATTACAAGGATTTTAGGAGCTCAGTGCCTAGAACTGGGAATGAAGATCAAAATATATACTTAATGTAAACTACAATATTACAGTCTTATCAACATACCAAACCACTTACCATTTAGAAGATAGGTTTATCAAGCTATATAGGAAGTAAGTCCACACCAGATGAACCTCATTTTCATTTATAAGTATGACTGGAACACCAGCAGCAATAGAGAAAAACTAAGATAAAGTAACTAGATCACGAAAAAAACCCTATATTTCAGGAGGTACTACATTCTTGAAACCAGAACAGTTTGATATGAAAATGGAGTTATTCAAAGGAACACAAAAAGTTTGTAGAAATTAAAAGTACAATTATTGAATTTAAAAGTTAAAGTTTGGGGGAAACACAAGATATTTTGGATATCTGGGAACTCGGAATTATTCAGTAGAATATAATAGGTATCTAGAAATGGATCCGAGAATTTAGGAGAACTTAATATGAAAAAAATAATGGTTAAATCAGTAAGAAAAAAGATGAATCATTTAATTTTTGGTGCTGGCACAGCTAGAAGAAAATAAAATTAGACTCACATCTTAGACCAGTTACAAAATTAATATATGTAGAATTAAGAAATTAAATACCAAAAAATTATGTAAATCTTTCAAGAAAAATTTGGTAGGCTGTACGTAAAACCTAGGAGTATGGTTACTTCTTAATTAATCAAAACTTAAAACTTAGGTATAGCCCCTCAAAATCATTAGTCAGTAAAGTTGGAAACGGTACCCAGACGACAAAAAGCAAATAGTCTCCTGTATATACCAAGAGCCTTCAAAATTGATAAGAAAAAGACAACTCAGTAGAAAAATAGGCAAAAAAATCATAGAAGGTTAAATTCAGATGAACACTAAAATGCATGAACATTGTTCAGATTCACTAAGTTGTGAGAGAAATGCAAATTAAAACAACCATGAGATCATTTCATCTGTCTGGTGAAAATTAAATTGTATAAGGAGAAGATCACTCATTTTATTGTGGGTGGAAATGTAAAGTATCACAGCTTGTTTGAAATCACTTTAATAATATCTATCAAAATTTATAAGTACTAGTGTCTTCCAAGCCAGAACTTCCACTATGGGGAATTTAGTATATAAAATAAAAACACCAGTATATAGGAATATCTATACAAGGATACATAATTATTATTTATAATGACAAAAAATGGACTGCCCATCAGTAAGGCAATGAGTACATAAACTAAGGTATATCCACACCATAGTATAATGTAGCCTATAAGAAGATTTTTACTTAAATGTTTTTCTAAGAAGTATTGAGAAAAGGAAATTGTAATATTATTTATTTGGGTATTTGTGGTATTTTCTATGTTCATAAATATCTTTCTTACCTAGAAATGCTGACTGAAATACATTTTATTAAGTGTTTAGTTCAGCTTACTAGAACAAAAGAAAAATATACAGAGGATGAAAATAAAGAAGTGAAAAACCAGAAAAGAATGTGAGCTGATTGTGCCAAGGGTTAAAGGTGTTGCTGAACTAAAGCCTTCAGGCTAGATCCAACCTACCTGTTTTTGGATAGTCTATAAACTAAGAATGGATTTCACATTTTGAAATGCTTGATTAAAAAGGAAAAGAAAGAACATTTTATAGCATCTGAACATTATATGACATTCCAATTTCAGTGTTCATAAATAAAATGTTATTGAAATAGAGCAATGTAATTTATTTACATATTGTTTGTGGCTGTTTTTGTGCTATAGCTGCAGTGTTATATACCATTGTATGGCCAATAAAAACTCTGGTTCTTTATGGAAGAAATTTGCTGACCTCTGCTGCAGTGATCCTCAGTGGAGTCACTTTGCAACTCTGGGTATCAAGGGTGTATGAGTGTCAGTGTTTGGTGACCACAAGACTGGGCCTTTCACCATTGTCCCAGGGTAATTAAAGCTTGGATCTCATACAGAGATGACCCAGTGAAGGACATTGCCTCCAGCAAAAAAGTGAAATCTCTTCACCAGAATATATAGATATGATAGTGAAACTTGACAGCATTTGCAGGGCCCTAAATAAAAATTAAAGTTTCTCCTGTGACTTCTTAACTATCGACCTCTCTTCATTATGTGGTGTTCACATTTCTGAGCCCTCTGGCAACATAACAACTGGTCATGGAGTGGTTATAGCACTCAGGCATTGGGCATAAGCAATGCAAACACTCCTTTGGCCCATCTAGTTCTCATAGAATTCACAGAGATAATGTCCTATTCATGAGTTATAACACATACAAAGAAACAGTCTAAGTGAGTTAGAAGACTTCAGAACAGCAGGGTTAAACTCCTAAGAAGGAACCAAATAGGTAGTTGAAATTTAAAACTCCATAAATGACATCATCTGTAAAGTATTCTTGCACTGAATGATTATATTGAATGCCAAGCTTCTCGACCTTCTATTTTATAGAAAACTAGAGGAAAATGTTAAGTACCATGTGAAAACAATTAGACAAATTCAGAATGTAGACTTTCTGACAGACAGTAGGCCTGAGTTTTTTGATAAGTCAATCACATAGAGGATAAAAAGGTTGGGGGGTTATTCTCTATTAAACAAGACCAAAGGGATAACAGCCAAATGCAATGTATGATCTTAGGTTGGGACTGAATGTAAGAGAACTAAAGACATTCTTCGAACTTGGGAAATTTTGAATACCAACTGACTATTAAGTATTGTTATGGAATTGTTAATTTTCTTAGTGTAATAATGGTAATGTAATTATGTAGGACAATGTCCTTATTCCATGCATAAGTATTTAGGGATGAATTGTTGATGACTGCAAACTTCTTCCTTTTTTGAGATGTAATTTATACACAATAAAGTATACAGATCTCAATTGTGTAGCTCAGTGACATTTTACATATGTTAACTACAGATTAAGATGTAGAACATTCCTAGTGCTTTAGAGGGTTCTCCTGTGCCTCTCTAATTCAGCACTAACTCCTAAGAGTAATTATTATTCTGACTTCTGTCTCAATTACTTTGGATTCAAATGGCATAATAGAAAACCAAATGTAGAGAAAAAAAGCAATATGAAAAAATAATTTAAGAATCTGAGAAAATTTGAATGTCAATGGTACCATTCCTTTAGATTTTCTAGTGTATTTGAAATTTTTTGTAATAGTGTTGGAAAAATGAAAACAACATAAAGGAAAAATAAAAGTTCAAAAGAAACAATTGTTACTAGGGAAAAAAAGGAACATATTGGTGTTGACTTGAGGAAGTAGCAAGGTAACACTTTAAATAAAATCTCAATATGTCCAGTTAGTTACAATAATTACAGAGCAAGTACTTTTTTGTTTAGTTTTGTTTTGGAGACAGTATCTCATTATGTCGCCCTCAGTAGAGTACTGTGGCAACATAGCTCACAGCAACCTCTTACTCTTGGGCTTAAGCGATTCTCTTATCTCAGCCTACCAAGTAGCTGGGACTACAAGGTGCCCACCACAACACCTGGCTGCTTTTGTTGTCGTTGTTGCAATTGTCATTGTTGTTTAGGTGGCCCAGGTGAGTTTGAACCCTCAAGCCTCAGTGTATGTGGCTAGTGCCGTAACCACTGTATTACGAGCACCAAGCCCTGAGGAAGTATTAAAATGCTATATAGAAGTTAAAATATTTTATTTATTTTACGATAGTCAATGGATGAGAGAAAAGTAGATTAAACCCAGCTGAAGGAAGAAAGCAAAGTTATAGAAAATATAAAAGAGAGGTTAAGAGGTATGAAAGATGGAATGAACAGTTTCATTATGTACTTAAAAGAGTTCTAGAAAGTAAGAATACAAATAAAGGAAGAGAACAAAATTCAAAGAAATGATGGTTAACATTTATGAATGGACATGAATGATGATTTGGGAAGCACAGACTCAAAGTTGGACAATTTGAATCCATAATAGGTATAACAAAATGAAATAATATTGTTTTAAAAGCATTCACGAAAAAGTTATATATATAAGGATTAGAATTAGATTATCATATAATAGCTTCATTGCAGCTATAGCAGTTTTAAAATAGTAAAATAGGCTCAGTGCCTGTAGCTCAAGCAGCTAGAGCACCAGCCACATACATCAGAGCTGGCGGGTTCTAATCTAGCCTAGTCCTGCCAAACAACAATGACAACTACAACCAAAAAAAAGCTGGGCGTTGTGGTGGGCGCCTGTAGTCTCAGTTACTTGGGAGGCTGAGGCAAGAGAATCTCTTAAGCCCAAGAGTTGGAGGTTGCAGCTCAGCGTCTGAGGCTCAAGTGGCTAAGGCGCCAGCCACATGCATCTAAGGTGGTGGGTTTGAATCCAGCCTGGGCTGCCAAAACAACAATGATGGCTGCGACTGAAAAATAGCCAGGCGTTGTGGCAGGTACCTGTGGTCCCAGCTACTTGGGAGGCTGAGGCAGGAGACTCGCTTGAGCTCAGGAGTTGGAGGTTGCTATGAGCTGTGATGCCACCGCACTCTACCCAGGGCAACAGTTTGAGACTGTCTCAAAAAAAAGGAAAAAAAGAAAAAATATATAATAATACACTCAAAGAGCTTAGATCTCTCAGCTAAGCCACGAATTTAATTAGCTAAGTTTACTATGGTAAATGTATAATAAAGGCCTTTCCAGACAAGTTTACCTTTCACAGTCTCTATGTGTAATAAAAGCCTTTCTACACAAGTTTACCTTTGACAGTCTATCCCAAAATAATTTTACTTTAGGAAGGAAATAGAACACAGAAAAAAGGAATGAAAAGTAACAGCTGAACCAAAAACTATAAAACTTGTAGAAGAAAACACATGAGGAAGTCTTTGCTATATGGGGTTTGGCAACGATTTCTTAGAAACAGCACAAAAACACAATCTGTAATGAACATATTCATCAATTAGACGTAATAAAAATATAATACTACTCTTCAAAAGGCAATGTTTAAGACAAAAAAAAGAGAAACCACAAGTTGATAGATAACCTTTCCAAAGCATGTATCTGATCAGGGTATATATCTAGAATAAAGAAAGATCTCAATAATAAGACTCAGCGCCTGTAGTTCAGTGGTTAGGGCACCAGCCACATGCACCCGGGCTGGTGGATTCAAACCCAGCCCAGGCCTGCTAAACAACAACAACAACAAAATAGTTGAGTGTTGTGGCAGGCGCCTATAGTCCCAGCTACCAAGGAGGCTGAGGCAAGAGAATTGCTTAAGCTCAAGATTTTGAGGTTGCTGTGAACTGTGATGCCACAGCACTCTACTGAGGGCGACATAGTGAGAGTGTCTCAAAAAAAAAGAAGAAAACTGTGATTAAAATAAGAAAATGGACAAAAGAGTTGAACAGACACTTCACCAGAAATGATGTATGGATGATCAATAAACATATGAGAAGAAGCTCAATGTATTAATCTTTATGGGAATGCACATTAAAGGCATAAGATACTATTACGTGCCTCATAGAATGGCTAAAATTAAAGAGTGGTATACCAAGTACTGATGAGGATGTGAAAGAACTAGAATATCCGTACACTGCTAGTGAGAATGTATAATGGTGCAACCACTTTAGAATGCAATTTGGCCATTTTATTTAATGAAATTAGTTTCAAAATCCCAAAAGCTTTTTTGCAAAAATAGAAAAATTCATTTGAAAATTCATATAAAATCTCAAGGGACCTCCAGAGAGTCCAGTCTCAAAAAATAACAAAGATGGAAGCTTCACTCTTCCTGATTTCAAAACTTATTACAAAGCTACAGTGGAATTGGCATACAGACTCACAACAATGGTACTGGCATACAGACAGACGAAATAAGAGAGTCCAGAGATGGATCTTCACATATATGGTCAAATGATCTTTGACAAGAGTACCAAGACCACTTCACTGGGCAAAATGAAGCTCTTTAAGAAATAGTGTTGGAAAATGGAATATCCATATACAAAAAAAGGAAGTGGAATCCTTCTTATACATGAACCACATACAAAAATTTAAATAGATAAAAAAACTTAACCACAAGAGTTCTACAGTAAAACTTTTAGAAGAAAACATAGGAGGAAAGCTTCATAACATCGGATTTGGCAATGATTTCTTGGCTGTGACACCAAAAGCACAGGCATCACAGAAACAGACAAATTGGACTATATCAAAGTTAAAAACGTCTATACATCAGAGGACCTAATAGAGTAAATAGGCAACCTGGAATAGGACAAATATTTGCAAATTATGTATCTGATAAGTGGTTAATATCCATAATACATAAAGAACTTCTAAAACTCAACAGCAACAACAAAAAACCTAGTTACAAATAGGCTTGAACACATATTTCTTTAAAGATGGCTAATAATCACATGAAAGGATGCTCAGCATTACTAATCATTAGGAACATGAGGATAAAAACTACAGTGAGATACCACTTCACATGTATTAGGATGGCTAGTGTCAAACAAACAAATAGAAAATGACAAAAGTTGGCAAAGGTGGGGAGAAATTGGAACTCTCGTGGACTGTTGGTGCCAGTGTAAAATGATGTAACTAGTGTGGAAAACAATGTGGTATTTTTCTCAAAAACTAAAAATTAGTATATGCGTCAGCAATCCAACTGCTTGGGTATATACCCAAAATAATTGAAAGTAGGATCTTGAAGAGATGTTTGTATGCCCATTTTCATAGCAGCATTATTCACAGTAGCCAAAAGATGGGAGGAACCCAAGTGTCCACTGATGGATGAATGGATAAACAAAATATAGTACATACAGGGCATCCAAAAAAATCACCCTTAAAGTTACTGTACATAGGGAAAATGGGAAATTGTAGCTAGGTGTACCTTTATTTACAAAGTATTCATTACAAAATTTTACAAAGAGGTGGCCAACACATAGAGAATATTTTATAAATATTTTGTAAAGTTTTGTAATGAATATTTTGTAAATAAAAGTACATCTAGATACAATTTCCCATTTTCCCTATATGTGTTATCTTTAGGGGTGATTTTTGGGACACCCTGTATGTACAGTGAAATATTATTCATCCTTAAAACAGAAGGACATCCTGACACATGCTACAACATGAATAAATCTTGACATTAAGCTAAGTGAATTCAGCCCATCATTAAAGTACAAATAGTGTATGATTCCACTTTTATGAGGTACATAAAGTATTCAGATCCATAGAAACAAAGTAGAATTGAAGAGGCCATGGGGAATTGTTTAATGGGCGTAGTAGAGTTTCAGTTTTGCAAGATGAAAAGAGTTCGGGAGACTGGTTGGACAACAATGGGAATATACTTAACACTACTGAACTGAACACTTAAAAATAGTCAAGGCATTATACTTAGTTTTTCTTAAGCAGCTTGATAGTTATAGAAAAAGTTAAATATATACTTATCATATGACACAGCCGGTCCACTTCTAGGTATTTATGTAACCAAGAGAAAAGCAAGCATATGTCCATAGGAAGATTTGTACACAAATGTTCTTAGATACTTTGTTTGTAATAACCCCAAAGTGGAAATAACCCAATGTCTATCAACAAGTAAATGGTTAAACAAGTTGTGGTATATCCATAAAATGGAATCCTCAGTAGAAATGAATGAACTACTGATGTGCACACCTTTGACAAATCTCAAGAATAATTGTACTGAGTGAAAGAAACCAGACAAAAATGAATATATGCTTATCTAATTCCATATATATAAAATTCTGGAAAATGCACTTTTCTATAATGGCAGAAAGCAGATCAGTATTTGCCTGGTCAGAGGATTGGCACAGGAGGGAAGCATGATAAGTAGTATAGGAACACAAGGAAACTTTCAGAAAGTGATGAGTATGTTCATTACCGTGGATGTGGTGATAGTTACATAGTATGTATATAATCACAAAATATGTGTTATTAAATTGTGTACTCTGGCTGAGCGAGGTGGCTCATGCCTATAATCCCAGCATTTTGGAAGATTGAGGTGGGAAGATCCTTTGAGACTAGGAGTTGGAAATCAGCCTGGGCAATATAAAGAGACCCCATTTCTACAAAAAAATAGGTGAGCAGGGTCATGCATGCCTGTGGCCCCAACTATTTGGGAGGCTGAGGCAGGAGAATTGCTTGAACCCTGTAGTTAGAGGCTATAATGAGCTAAAATGCTGCCTCCAACCTCAGCAACAAAGCGAGACCTCATCTCTTAATTAAAAAAATAAAAAGTAAAGCACTTAAACGTTTTAGTATATTTTCAGTAACAAGGGGAATCTCTACAAATACAGGCCATGTTCTTTGAGCACAGTGCAATTAACATAGAAATTAATAATAATAGAAAACCATGTTTTTAGAAATTTGGAATACTTGTAAGTCATGAGTCAAAGAACAAATTCCTTTTTTTTGAGACAAGAGTCTCACTATGTTGCCCTTGGTAGAGTGCTGTGGTGTCACAGCTCAGCAACCTCCAACTCTTGGGCTTAAGCGATTCTCTTGCCTCAGCCTCCTAAGTGGCACCTACAGGTGCCCACCACAACACCCGGCTATTTTTTGTTACAGATGTCATTGTTTAGCTGACCCAGGCCGTGTTTGAACCCGCCAGCCTCGGTGTTTGTGGCTGGTGCTGTAACCACTGTGCTATGGGTGCTGAGCCCAAAGAACAAATTCTAATGGTAATTAGAAAATATTTTATATATAATGATAATATTATACATAAAAACTTGTAGAATATATATCTGAAGCAGTTCTTAAAATTTGTAGCTATAAAAACTTATACGTTACAAAATAAAAATTTGAAATCAGTGTACATGCCTTAAGTTACAAAATGTACAAAAGTTATCAACAAAAAGGTAGCAAAAAGAAGCAGAGCAGGGAAGGGGAAGGAAGATAAGGCAAACTCACACCTAATGGGTGTAATGCACTAATTCTGAGTGAAGGGCACACTTAATAACATCACCTTCAGCTATACAAATGCAAATTATGTAACCAAAATCTGTACCCCTGTAATACTCAAATAAAAATATAAATTATAGAAAAGAAAGAAACAGCAAAAATAAAGGGTAAATATTTGGAAGACTGTTAAAACTGTCAAGAATGAACTAGAAATAAAATAAAAGTAAAAGGCTCGGCGCCTGTGGCTCAAGTGGCTAAGGTGCCAGCCACGTACACCTAAGGTGGCAGGTTCGAATCCAGCCTGGGCCCACCTAGCAACAATGACGGATGCAACCAAAAAATAGCTGGGCATTGTGGCTGGTGCCTGTGGTCCCAGCTACTTGGGAGGCTGAGGCAGGAGACTCTCTTGAGCCCAGGAGTTGGAGGTTGCTGTGAGCTGTGACGCTACAGCACTCTACCCAGGGGGACAACTTGAGGTTCTATCTCCAAAAATAAAAAAAAAAATAAAAGTAAAAGTAATGTTAGCAATCATGAAGATGTCTTTACTATCTAAAGTTTAAGTAAAAATTAGTAAACATAAATAAGATCATGTATTAACCATTAATGTGTATTTTCAAAATAAATCAAAAGGAATTAGAAAATTCAAATAGGCCTTGTAGGGGACAAACAATGCTCTACTACCCTCTTAGTTTCTGTGGCTAAGTAAATTTCTAATTTAGAAATTAAACTGACAAGTAACATTACCATGAGAAAAGACATACAGGTTTTATTTGATGTTAATATTTTTTAAGTATACATGAGAGCTTCATATAAAAGAAATGAAAGTCTAATAAGCAGATAGAACTGAGAAATTATGTACCATTTTATCAAAAAATGATAAATTGCAGAACTGCCAAGGAAAAAGGTAGGGTTTCTAGGTGTAATAAAATTGTGGCAAGAGTAATATGTGGGGAAACCTAATGGAAGTTAAAGATTATTTTAGTAAGGTTTGTCTGCGGGTTCCTTTCAGTATCATCTCTTTGTATGCTTTATGGCAGGCCTCGTTTCTCAAATATTTTCCTTTAAATCAGATAAAGGAAACTCTGGGAAATCTTTCTGCATCTATTGATTCTCAATTGTCTTTAGCTCAAAGTGATCCTTATTCCAAAGTGGCATATTTAAGGGGTAACATTCTGTTCCCATTCAGCCTATAGCCACTAAGAAAATAAAAAATCTACACAATCTATGCATGCTTGTGCTTCATTTTACAGGCAAATTCTACAAAATGTTTAAGAAATGTAGAATCCTAGTCATAAACACATTTTCCTGTTTCTTGGAAGAGTAAAAGGATATTTCCTAACTCAGTTCATGATGTTTGTATTTGTGTATTTTGGATTCGAAAGCCAGACAGAAATCATTTGATAAAGGAAAAATAAAAGTTAGTTTCATTAGATGTTGAATATACTTGGAAACATCTAATAAAATATTGCCAAACTGACAGCAATATATATACTTTAAAAGTATAATAATTATCCCAGAAATGCCACAGTAATTTTTAAATATTAATGCAGTTCACATTAGTAGATTAAAGGAGAAACACTTTATGAACATTTCTAGATACAGTAAGCAAAAGAGCTTTGATAGTATTCAACACACTTTTTTGATTAGGAAAAAACCTTGTAAACGTGGACTAGAAGAGAACTTGATAAAAGTTGATAAAGGTTTTCTACCAACTATGTCTAAGAAGCAATCTGCTAAATAGTGTATTCTCATTAAAATTGGAAACAAGCAAGACAGAGATACTATCATCACTTTTGTTCAACATAGAATTGAATATCTTAGCCAATGCAGCAGCAGAGATCAAAGATACTAAACAATAATAATAAGGAGTAGAAGGAAACTGTCATTATTTGCAAATGGTTTGTCTACACAGAAAAATCTAAGAAAAATCTATTAATAAATTATTAAATAAGAAAACTCAGCCTTTAATGATTAGAACAAGTGATTTGTTTAAAAATGTTGACAAGTTAAAAATGAAAAGATTTGTAAGATTTGTGAAGAAGGGCCTGGCATGGTGGCTCATGCCTATAATCCTAGCACCATGGGAGGCTGCGAGGCAGGTCTATTGCTTGAGTTCAGGAGTTTGAGACCAGCCTGAGCAAGAGTGAGACCCTGTTTCTACTAAGAAAAAAGACATTGTGGTGGGTGGGTGCCTGTAAACCCAGCTAATTAGGAACTTGAGCCCAAGAGTCTGAGGTTGCTATGAGCTATGATGACGCCCCTCAACCACAGGTCAACAGAGTAACACTTGGTCTTAAGAAAAAAAAAGGGAGGGTTGGTAAAGAAAATCGTGCAACGTTATTAAAAGACATTTTAAAAGAATAAAGAAAAAGTCATTTTATTCCTGATAATTTTTCTATACATTTCTTCCCAAATTAATCTGTAAATTCTGTGTATCCTTTCAGAATTCTAAAAGGGTCTTGTCCCATCGTCCCTACTTCCATCTGACAAGCTAATTCAGAAATTATGTGGAAAAGCAAAAGTGCTATCTCTAGAGGACTTTTCTAGGGATTAGCCTATTTTACTTGAAGTTCTTTATAAAGTAAAATACATATAAACCTTCTTTATTAAATGCTGCAGCAGTTGTTTTATTGTGGTTTTGAAGATATTTATTTCTTTTTAATTTTCAAAGTTTCTAGCAAATATAATTTTTAGAAAACAATCCAGTGATGTTGTGAGATATCTTATATCAAAATGAATAATTTACTCATTATTTCTAATTGTAAAAAATTAAAGGCAAGGTAGTATCCCTTGGTACAGGCCTATTTAAATAAGACTTTCTAGACACTGGAATATACATAGTGATTAAAAATAATAAATGTATATGTGCTCTGAGATACCTTTGAATTATATTTTAAAACCTGTTGATTATGGTTATCTGAGGGATAATAACATTGTTTAGGACAACAGAAATAGACTGATCTAATCTTTTACTTTATACTTAATACCCTTCTTTTACATAATACCAACCTATCTGTTTTTTGTGTTTGTTTAGAGTGATTGTATCTTTATTATTTGGAGTGATTATATCCAATTTATTTATCTATTTCTTGATGGATAATTAAGTAGTGCTGCAGTATACATTTAAATACCTGTATGCATAAACACTGTAGGAGTATTTTTTTTAGAATTTTAGAGGTGATTTTTTTTTATTTCAGATTAGTATGAGGATACAAATAGTTAGGTTACGTTGTTTTCATTCCTAAGGTAAAGTCAAGTTGTAGTTGAACCCTTCATCCGAGGGGCGTGCTGAACACCCTCACCTTGTGCACATTAGGTGAGATCTGCTGATCGTCCTCCTTCCTCCTCCCTTCTCTCTCCTCTCCTCTCCCCCTTACTAGACTATACTTGTGTTTTTCTTTCATGTAAGCATATAATTGTTTCTGTATTGGTTTCACGTTAGTATTGAGTACATTGGATACTTTTTCCCTCATTCTTGTGGTGCTTCATGAAGAAGAATGTGTTTCTACTCCATCTAGGTGAACACCAAAGATGTAGCGTCTCCATCTTTTCTTATGGCTGAACAGTACTACATGGTACACTTTTGCCACAGTTAATCAATTCACGGATTGCTGAGCACTTGACTTGATTCCATGTCTTGGCAGTTGTGAATAGAGCTGCAGTAAACATTCTAGTGCAGATGTCCTTGTGGTAAAATGATTTTTTTTCTTCTGAGTAGATACCTAGTAATGGGATTAAGGGATCAAATGGAAGGTCTACTTTTAGTTCTTTGAGAATTCTCCATACTTCTTTCCATAGAGGCTGTATTAGTTTGCAATCTGTGGGAATATTCTTGGGGTAAATATCTTGAAATATTTTATTGGGTCGTAGAGTAGGAACACTTACAACTTTGTAGGCCAGGTACTGGTACGTGTCTGTAGTCCCACCTACTCAGGAGGCCAAGGTAGGAAGATCTCTTGAGCCCAGGAATTCGAAACCAGCCTAGGCAGTATATTAAGACCCTGTCTCACATTAATAAATAAAATAAAACTTCATAATACTTTAATATCAGAGTTTTTTTTTTTTTTTTGAGACAAAGTCTCAATATGAGACTCGCCCTGAGACAGTCTCGCCCTGAGTAGAGTGTTATGGTGTCACAGCAAACAGCAACCTCCAACTCTTCGGCGTAAGAGATTCTCTTGCCTCAGCCTCCCGAGTAGCTGGGACTACAGGCGCCTGCCATAATGCCCAGCTATGTTTTGTTGCAGTTGTCACTGTTGTCTAGCAGGCCTGTGCTTTTTTTTTTTTTTTTTCCTGTGCCGGTTTTGAATCCTCCAGCCTTGGTGCCACCGTAACCACTGTGCTACGGGAATCGAGCCCAGAAAAGATTTTGATTTCCGACAGCATATGAGACTTCGTTTTCCCACAAGCTCTTAAGCAACATTTAATATTAAGTTTTGAAAAGTAGTACCAATCTAAGAAAATTTAAAATTAAAGGTTTGAGACACATTCGTGTATATTTTTTGTACATGTATAATAAAAAATTAACCAGAAAGTATTAGACATACCTGATTACCCTGAAAGGTGGTTTATTCTAAGCCTGCCTGCTTAAGCCCATAATTCAAAAGACAGAATTTCCTTAAAAAAAAAAAAATAAAGCAGAGATTTATTGAGATAAAATTCAAACAGCATACAGGCTCAGCACTCATAGCTCAGTGAGTAGGGCGCCAGCCACATACACCAAAAGCGGTGGGTTCGAGCCTGACACGGGCCTGTAAAACAACGACAACTGCAACCAAAAAATAGCCAGGCTTTGTGGCGGGCGCCTGTAGTCCCAGCTACTTGGGAGGCTGAAGCAAGAGAATTGCTTAAAAGCCCAAGAGTTTGAGGTTGCTGTGAGCTGTGTTGCTACAGCACTCTACTGAGGGTGACACAGTGAGACTCTGTCTCAAAAAAAAAAAAATACAAACAGCATACAATTCTCCCATTGAAAGTGTAAAATAAATGTTGTATATTCATAGAGTTATGCAAACATCACAATCAATTTTAGAACATTTTCATTACCCCAAAGAAATCCTTTGCCCACTAGTAGTTGCTTCCCATTGCTTCTGACCCTAGATAACCACTTAAGTACTTTACCTCCATAGTTTTGCCTACTCTGGAAATTTCATATAAATGGAATAATGTAATGTTTTCTTTTGTGACTAGGTTCTTTTACTTAGCATAATAAGGGTTTAGCTGTGTTGTACCACACGTTAGTCCTTCATGCTTTCTTATTGCTGAATAATATCCTATTGGATGTATAGACTACATTTCATTTATACATTTATCACTTAATAGACATTTATGTTGTTTCCACCTTTTGGCTGTTATGAACAATGCTGCTATGAACTTCCGTGTACAAGTTTTTATGTGGATATATGTTTTCTTTTTTCTTAAGTATATGCTTATAGTAACCTTTTGAAGGCCCAGAAAAATATTTTTTGAGCTGGCTGCATCGTTTTATTTTCTTACCAGAATGGGGGTTCTGTTTTTTTCCACATCCTCACCAACACTTGTTTATTATTTGTCTTTTTGATTATAGCCATCCTAGTGGGTATGAAAAGGTATCTCATTTTTATTTTTAATTTCATTTACTTGATAGCCAATGATATCAGGCATCTTTTCATGTGGTTACTGGCTTCTGTATATCTTTTTGGAGAAAGAATTTGCTTTTATAAATAGTTTTACATGCCATCTGTAGACAAAATGTCAGTATTCTGAGACAAGAGAAATCATAAGGGCTTTTGAACAATGCTCTAATAATAGAAATTGGACAGACAAGAAAAAGTAGCCAGGATTATTTCATCTAGAGATGGGGAAAAGTACAAGTTCTTTATGGACCTGTCACAATAGGAGAAAGAGAAATAAAGAGAACAGAAATAAAACTGAATGCTCTAGAGACCAAAAAGAGAAATACTAAGATAGGTAAGCCTATTTTTATCCTCTAATATAGAAAGAAAAAAGAAAGTAGACTAAATGCAAAATATAACATGTTGGTGAGGATAAGGAGAAAGGAGAATACTTATACACTGTTGGTTGGAATGTTAATTAGTACAACCTTTATGGAAAACAATATGGAGATTGCTCAAAGAACAAAAAATAGAACTACTGTTTGATCCAGCAATACCACTACTGCAGATCTACCCAAGAGCAATTAAATCATTACATCAAAAAAATACCTGCTGGCTCAACACCCATAGCACAGTGGTTACGGCGCCAGCCACATACACTGAAGATGGTGGGTTTGAACCCAGCCCAGGATAGCTAAACAACTGCAACAACAACAACAAAAAATAGCCGGGCGTTGTGGTGGGCACCTGTAGTCCCAGCTACTTGGGAGGTTAAGGCAAGAGAATCTCTTAAGCCAAAGAGTTTGAGGTTGCTGTGAGCTGTGACAGCATGGCACTCTACTGAGGGCAACATAGTGAGACTCTGTCTCAAAAAAAAAATACCTGCCATTATATGTTTATTGCATCACTATTCACAGTAGCAAAAATATGGAAGCAGTCCAAGTATCCATCAGTTAAATGATTGGATAAAGAAAAGGTGGTGTGTGTATTCCACAAATATTATGGAATACTACTTAGCCATTAAGAGGATAAATCTTGTCTTTTGTAGCAACATGGATGGAACTGGAGACTGTTATCTTAAGTGAAATAATTCAGAAAGAAAAAGTCAATGCCACATGTTCTCACAAATAAGAGCTAAATAATCTGCATATGTAGAAATAGATAATAGACATTGAAGATTCAAAGGGAGGGAGGGAAGGGCGTGAGGGATGAGAAATTACCTAATGGGTACAATGTATACTATTTGGGTGAAAGTTACACTAAAAGACCAGCCTTCACTACTACATGATATACTCATGTAACAAACCTGTACTTTACCCCCTAAATCTGTAAAAATTTTTAAAAGGTAGATTAAATGAAAGGATTTAATATCAAGAAATGCGTTAGTAGGCAGCTGCAGGAAGTGGTCTTTTACATCACTAAATGGAAACCATACTTACAAGTTCTGTATATAGTTTTATAAAGAAAATTGCCAGTTTTAGGTATTTCAAAATTAACCCTTTTTGTTTAGTATTTAGAAAAGATAGGTTATAAGTTTTTTTAAATTTTATTTAGAAAATGTTAAATATTTATAAATTGTGAAGGGCAGTATATCAAACAGCTATGTTTAGTTACCTACAGTGTACATATAGTAATTTTTTATTTTATTTTCTTATTTCATACAAACACACTTATACACTGTTGGTTGGCATATAAATTAGTACAACCTTTATGGAAAACAATACGGAGATTTCTCGGAGAACTAAAAATAGGACTACTGGCTCAGCACCTATAGCTCAACAGTTAGGGTGCTGGCCACATATACTGGGGCTGGCGGGGCTGACAGATTTGAACCTCGCCCGGGCCTACCAAACAGCAGTGACAACTACAACAACAACAACAAAATAGCCAGGTGTTATGGCAGGCACCTGTAGTCCCAGGTACTTGGGAGGCTGAGGCAAGAGAATCACTTAAGCCCAAGAGTTTGAGGTCGTTGTGAGCTGTGACGCCATGGACTCCACAGCACTCTATTGAGGGCATAGTGAGACTCTGTCTAAAATAAATAAATAAATAGAACTACTGTTTGATCCAGCAATCTCACTACTGTGGATCTACCCAAAAGAAAATAAATCATTTTTTTTCTCAACACACACTACCATCCCATCCTATCCCCCCGCCAAAGCAGCCACTGTGATAATCACGTTATGTATCCATAAGCCAGTATTTTTGTTTTTTAATTTTTAAAGTGGTATGATACTATATGTGTGTAATGTCTAACATCTTGTCCTTTTTATTCAAAATTATAATTTCAGGGTATACATATTTATATGTTGATTCAGGTAAATCTAGTTCATTCATTTGAACTATTACCAAATAATCCAACTTCTGACTATACCACAGTTTGTTTACTCCTCCACTGATGGGACATCTAGATTGTGTTAAATATTTTTGTTATTGGTCTTGTATATACATGTAACCGAGTATTTCTAAGTTACAAAGCTAAAGGTGGAATTGCTAGGGCATTGAGTATGTATATTTAATTCAATAGTTGCATCTGAAACTACTAAATTAATTTCAGCATCTGTGAGATGATTTTAGCTTTGTAAGAGAACCTTTCTTATTTTGGTTTTCCTATTGACTATAGTAATGTCTGATGTTTAGTAGATGCTCATAAGTATTGTTGAAAGAAGGAGTCCTTGGGTTTACTATAGCCTGGGATTTGCAAACAAGTACCTGTTGATTGGTATTAATCCTGATCATATCTAAGACAAAGAAAGGACAAAGGGAAAAGATAGGGCAATATTCAGTACTTCAAAATCATGCCCTAGTTGTGCTATAATTAAGCAAGAAAATGGAAGTGTTAAGAAAAAGTTACGTTCTTGTTTTAGCCAGTTTGGGGGGAAGAAACTAGATCTCACTAGTGTAAGTAAGTAGGGTTTTTTGGTTTTTTGGTTTTTTTTTTTGGAGACAGAGCCTCAAGCTGTCCCCCTGGGTAGAGTGCTGTGGGATCACAGCTCACACAACCTCCAACTCCTGGGCTCAAGC
The DNA here is from genome assembly GCA_963574575.1 of Galagoides demidoff. Taxonomy (NCBI): domain Eukaryota; kingdom Metazoa; phylum Chordata; class Mammalia; order Primates; family Galagidae; genus Galagoides; species Galagoides demidoff. Next base: position 3,953 of record CAUYQV010094047.1, on the reverse strand, counting down.
GATCCTCCTGCCAAAGCCTCCCAGTAGCTGGGACCACAGGTGCTCACCACATCGCCCATTTTTTTTTTGGTTGCAGCCGTCATTGTTGTTTGGTGGGCCCGGGCTGGATTCGAACCTGCCACCTTAGGTGTATGTGGCTGGCGCCTTAGCCGCTTGAGCCACAGGCACTGAGCCAAGTAAGTAGTTTTAATGGAATAGGTTGAGAGTAAAGGGATGCCATTAGGTTAGAGTAAATTCCATAGATCCTCCCTCCTTTATATTTGGCAACAAAAAGCAGAAGCTGAGATCTACAAGTAATGAAAGAAGGTGATACATTCAATTTCTTTGTAGGTACCGTGTTTCCCCAAAAATAAGACACTGTCTCATATTTATTTTTTCTAAAGAAGACACAGTAGGCCTTATTTTCAGGGGATGTCTTCCTCTCCATGCTGAAATGCATGGTCTTATTATCGGGGTAGGGCTTATGTTTAACAAATGCATAGAAATCCTGCTAGGACTTATTTTTTGGGTAGGTCTTATTTGGGGGGAAACACTGTAGGAAGAAGAAGAACTTTTGCATACTGGTGCATTTTGTAAAGATATTCTTACCTACTCTTAATTTTATCCTCATAGCCACTTTGTGAGGTAGAGTACTATAGGGAATAGTATTAGCTCATGTTGGTATTAAAATTACTGTGTGGGCTGGGTGTGGTGGCTCACACCTGTAATCCTTTCACGCTGGGAGGCCAAGGTGGGTGGATAGCTTGATCTCATGAGCTTGAGACCAACCTGAGCAAAAGTGAGACCCCTTCTCTACTAAAAATAGCAAAACTGAGGGAGGAGGATTGCTTGCACGAGCTATGATGCCATGGCACTCTACCCAGGCGACAGCTTGAGACTCTGTCTCAAAAACAAATAAATAATAAAATTACTGTGTTTAAGTATTAATAAAATAACTATGGAATCCAAGACATTCTTGACTCTTAATAAACTCTATTCTTGGCTAATAGGAAGAGGCACTGGGCAGGCTCGTGTGGATGGTGGTGCAGCAAGCCCGCACATGGCCACTTCTGTGGGACTGGTGTTGTGCAGGCACATGCTAGTGGTGCAAAGTGGCATCTGACCTTGGCCACCTGCACAACGAGTGCTGATGACAACAGCCTCTTCATCTATTACTGTAGTGCTGCAAAAAGAAGTCACAAGAAAATGAAGGGAAGGATAAGCCACCCTTGGTCTATGGAGGTGGCATAATTCTAGCATCCACTTTCTCCACCTATGGCAGCTGTTTTGCTTTAACCAGTGACAGTAAGCATCTGATTCTTTTACGTTCAAAACCTCGGTAATCTCTTTAGTGTTAGAATTTTGGGTTTGTAAATTTTTCAATGTTAAGTGGAATGGAATCTTTACCCTTTGGGAAGTCAGGAAATTTTTCTAGACCATGGTGAGGAGGTATACAGGCCTGATCTTCACAGCCTCTGAGGAGAAGGTCTTGGTGCCCAACAAGTCCAAAAGTGTCTACTCTTTCTGTGTTTGAGCTACACAGATGAGACAGGCTTGAACTTGGGCACCCTGTCGATGTTAGATGTAACCATGAGTCCTGATGACCACTTTGTCTTCACTGCTGACCAGGACAAGAAAATCTGGTTCAGCTGGGCCATCGTGCTCTACAGTGTGGAGTCCTCCCTCGGGCATGCAGTTCATGAGCCACGTCGTTGTGGTGTCCTCTTATCCTGAACCCCTCTTATCCTCCTTCAGGGACTATACTCTGAGGCTCATGGGAGTACAGAAGTGGCTCCCAAGTACACTGCTGTTACTGGCCAGTCTGTAAGAGCACCAGAGCCTCTGGGCCACAAAAGTTTTACCTGTCCAGGTTGCATTCTGGTGCGAGAACTGCATTGCACTTCTGTGTGACTGCATTCTCTACATCTTCCAGGGCAGTGCTCTCAAGATAGCATTTGGTATATAGTCAACAGCTGTCTTTCCAGTGCTGAGTGTAGGACAAGGCTTTCAAGGATATCCAGGGGCTGTGCGCTTGGTAGGACTGCTGGAAAGCCCTGTTGATGCCCTGCAGGCCTGTGGGTGGCCAGTGGCAGTCTGTTTGTGAAAGTGCCCTGTTAAAGAAAGCTAATGTTCTTTATGGGAACAGGGCTGTGCTATAAGGTTCTGCCTGCAGCACAGTTGCCAGCTTTAGTCTCTACAAAGTGAACTTCAACAACATGACCTATATGAAGGAAGACAGTCTGTAGCTGCAGTGGTGGTCTATAGAGTCCTCTACCTGGATCCAATGGGCAGACCAAGAAGATGAGTCCAGACGAGGCTGTCTGAAGTTACCGATCGTGGTTGGTGGTGGCTCTTTCCACCATGTAACGAGCAAAAACAGTTTTTATTTGTTCCTTCCTTACCCCTAGCATCTCTCTTTAAGAAGAAAAAGGTGATGGTACTTAGGTCTCAACCAGCTCACAGCTCAGCAGACAGGATTGTCTCCTGGGTTAAGGAGCATAGGCTCTGGTGGGTGTCTGTACCCCTACATGGTTGAAGGGAAACTATGTAGGGTGTCGGCTTAACTGAGGAGACTGCAGGGTAGTGGTGAAAGCGCCTTGGAGCCCTTTTCCTTCTTAGTGAAGGCAGCATGTAAACCTGCAGCAGTGGCAGTTGTGTTCTGCTGTACTCAGTGTCATTCGTGCAGGATGCCTTTCCTCTAAGGGAGATCTGTGGGCAGACGTTATTGCACTGGCGTAATGGACATTTTCATGTTACTTCTGCTGTCTGTCCCTTCCAGGTAGTGGCACAGTAGTCTCTCACCACATAAGGCTATTGAGAGTCAAATGTAATAAAATTAACTCCTCAGTTCCTCTGAGTTCCAGCCATGTTTCATGTGCTCAGGAGTCACAAGCATGCAGCCAGCATAGAAATACGTGTGGCTGAAAGGAATTCTGCAATGGACAGTGCACAGAAGGTGGACTTGTTTCAGGGTGTTTGAGGACATGGGCCTACAGTTTTTACAGGGAAGTTATTGATGACTTAATGCGCATTTATTACTTTGGTTTGATCTTTGTACACACTGCAAAGGAGCCAAGGGACCAGCTAAATTCTAAGCACCAATCAGTAAGGACAAGCTTTTTGCAACTTTCTGAAATGTTTAGCATGACATATGGGAACTAATCTCAAAATATATTGAGCAAAACCATTTTGATATTGTTTATGTGTACTGTTTGTGACTAAGGTGTTCACTGCTTGATTTGGAAAGGAATGTTCTTTGATGGCTAGGCTTCTAAGTATGTCAGGTAAGCTTTTACCCCATTAGCTAAAATGTGGGAATAACCATGCATGTTGGTAATGACTTTAGTGTGTTGGGTGGGTTTTACTGGGGACTTAGAAATAAAGTCCTTTTGTGTGTCAAAAGCTATAGTGCTTCAAATTTTTCATACGTTAAGTGCCTTGCATTTCTTTTAACATTGATCCGAAAACAGTGCTGTCTATAAAATGCTCAGGCTCACCTCTGCTAGGCAACAGGAGTTCCAGAGCAGCAGGGCTGTGCCCAGGCCATTGTCTTCCTCTGTAAGGAATCTCACCTTGTTTGTACTGAGGGGGCATTTGGCACAGGGCACAAGTTCTCATTCATAATCTGCCTTAGAAGTCTTGTTTTAGAGGAAATCAGGTCTGCTGTTATCAGTGTTTTCACTTAACACAGATCTGCAAACTATGACCCAAGGGCCAAATGCTGCCCCCTGCCTGATATCATAGGGCCTGTGAACTAAGAATGATTTTTAAAATGATTGGAAACAGATCAAAAGAAAAAATTAGGTGGCACCTGTAGCTCAGTGCTTAGGGCATTGGCCACATACAACGAGGCTGGCAAGTTCGAACCCATCCTGGGCCAGCTAAACAACAGTGACAACTGTAACAAGAAAAATATCCAGGCGTTGTGGCAGGCGCCTATAGTCCCAGCTACTTGAGAGGCTGAGGCAAGAGAA
>CAUYQV010094043.1:0-32429 GCA_963574575.1 Galagoides demidoff | reverse complement strand
GCGTCAGCCACATACACACCTAAGGTGGTGGGTTTGAATCCCCAGCCTGGGCCCCCCAAATAACAATGATGGCTGCAACCAAAAAATGGCTGGGCGTTGTGGCAGGCACCTGTAGTCCCAGCTACTTGGGAGGCTGAGGCAAGAGGATCTCTTGAGCCTAAGAGTTTGAAGTTGCTGTGAGCTGTGATGCCATGGCACGCTACCCAGGATGTCAGCTTGAGAACTCTGTCTCAAAAAAAAAAAAAAAACCAAATAAATAAATAATTGTGGTTGCAAAGATCACTTAGTAACATGTTAGACCACATTCACCATGTTCACAAATCTAAGTGAGCTCAGGGTGCCAGGCAGGAGTTGTCTACACACAGCTACAACAGCTGTCCCTCCTACAGGAGAATGGCTTAGATGACCAGCTCATGAACTTGGCCCTGCTAAGCTCACCAGAGGACATGATTGAGACAGCCAGATACTACGAGGAGAAGGGCGAACAAATGGATAGGGCAGTTATGCTGTACCATAAGGTGAGGCCTGGGGTGGGGGGCAGCAGGCACAAGGCTCCTGCCAGAGACTGGGGACATTGCCTATGCAAGACCCAGTTTGGGAGGGCCCCACAGCTGGGCGGCTGCTCAGAGCCCACACTATCCATAGGCTGGCCACTTCTCCAAGGCCCTGGAGCTGGCCTTTGCCACCCAGCAGTTTGCAGCCTTGCAGCTCATAGCAGAGGACCTGGATGAGAAGTCGGATCCTGCCCTGTTGGCCCGCTGTTCAGACTTCTTCATCGAACACAGGCAGTTCGAGAAGGCGGTGGAACTGCTGCTGGCTGCCAAGAAGGTACTGCGGGGCTCATGCAAGCACCACAGCTCCAGGGTCACCTTTCCCACAAATGTAACAGGATAGCCTCACTGTCTCTGGCTACATCTCCCCTGGAGGGGAAGGGCCCTGGGGACGAGCTTAGGCTCACTGCTCACTTTACACACATCATCAGGTTGTGACAGGGAATTGAACTCTCCTGTGGTAGGGAGGAGAGGATACACATAACTCAAAATTTACCATCTTACCCATTTTAAGTGCACTGTTCAGTAGCATTAAGTATATTCACATTTTTATTCAACCAATCTCCATAATTCTTTCATCTTTCCAAACTGAAACTCTGTCCCATTAAACACTAATGCCCAAATCTTCTGCTCAGCCCATTGTATCTACCTTTCTTCCTTCTGCCTTTGAGTTTGACTCCTCGTGGGACCTCTTATAAGTGGAATCAGACCGCGTGTGGTATTTTGTGCCTGGCTTGTTTCATTAAGCATAATGTCATAGCAGGTGTCAGAGCTTCATTCCTTTTAGGGGTAACATCCTGTTGCCTGGGAGAGCACACTGTGTGTATGGTGGTTCTGCCTCTGGACTATGCTGTGGCCATGGGTGTACTGGTCTCTATTTAAGACCCTGCCTTCCCAGGGTTTGAGTCTTTACCCAGAAGTGGGATTCCTGGATCACCAGGTGATTTTACATTGACTCTTTTGAAGACCTGCCAGACTGTTTTCCTATAGACAATGAAAAGGCACGTGCTGTGTTCTTGGTTAGAAAGATCTATCCTTGGCTTGGCGCCTGAGGCTCAAGCAGCTAAGGCACCAGCCACATGCACCTGAGATGGCGGGTTCAAATCCGACCCAGGCCTGCCAAACAACAATGACAGCTGCAACCAAAAAATAGCCGGGCATTGTGGTAGGCGCCTGTAGTCCCAGCTACTTGGGAGGCAAAGGTAGGAGAATCACTTGAGCCCAGGAGTTGGAGGTTGCTGTGAGCTGTGATGCCACGGCACTCTACCCAGGGCAGCAGCTTGAGGCTCTGTCTCAAAAAAAAAAAAAAAATTAGAAAGATCCATCCTAAGTAATCTGCAGATTAAATCTGACCCCAGGAAAAACACCAAAGGGTTTTCTCTAAGTATAGGATATCCCAAAAAGTTGCCATGCATAGAGAAAATGGGAAATTATAATTAAATGTACCTTTATATGCAAAATATTCATTACAAAATTTTCCAAAATATTAACAAAATGTTATGTACATGTTGTACAACTCTTTGTAAAACTTTTATAATGAATATTTTATAAATAAAGGTACATTTAGCTACAATTTCCTATTTTCCTGATGTATGGCAACTTTGGGAGACACCCTGTAGATACATTGATTCTATGTCTTCACAGTAAAAACTAGATAAACCAGAATAGCAGAAAAATCTGGAAGAGAAGACTAAGAGGTGATTGAACATCCCAGACAGTAGAAGATACTACATAAATTATAAAATAATTAGCGCTGATAGATGAACAGGTATACAAATTAGAGGAATATTAGAAAATACAGAGATAAGAGTCATTGGCATGACTACAATGACTACATTTACTATGTGATAGGGGATTGCACAGCAGTGGGGAAAGACAGGCCACTCAGTAATGGGGTTGGTACAAACAGGTAGCCATTTGGGGGGGGAGTTAAATCCTCCTCACCCCCTTCCATCAGAGTAAATTCCAAATAGGTCAGAGATTAATAGTGAAACCTCAGTTCTACCATGCAATGTCCTGCATAATCTTGAAGGAAGAAAAGGTTTTTCCTTTTTTTTTTTTAAGACAGAGTCTGACTATGTCACCCCAGGTAGAGTACTGTGGCGTCACAGCTCACAGCAACCTCCAACTCTTGGGCTTAAGTGATTGTCTTGCCTCAGCCTCCCAAGTAGCTGGGACTATAGGTGGCCGCCACAACGCCTCGCTATTTTCTTGTTGCAGTTGTCATTATTGTTTTAGCTGGCCTGGACTTGTCTCTAACCTGCCAGCCTCAGTGCATGTGGCAGGGGCAGTAATCACAGTGCTATGGGCACTGAGCCAAGAATTTTAGAAAATTATAGAAGAAAATGAATTACTAGTTTTCTTTTTCTCCCATAACAAATACAGTATTCATTTGAGCTCCTTGTTTCCTTTGTTACGTTGTAAAATGTTAATAGCATGAGAGAAAGCAACATGAATGAGCCTTGTGTCCTTTGAGTTGGTGGGTGTGAAACATCCTTCTCTTCCCCATCTGGACAGTGGCCACCATAGAGTGCCATGAGCCTGGCATCCTCAGAGGGGTGGTAGATGCAAGGACACCACTCAGGCCCTCAGCCTTCCTCGGCTGCTCACAGGTGACAGCCCCTCCCTGTTTTCTGCGGCACTTTTGTAGTATCATGAAGCCCTGCAGCTGTGCCTAGAGCAGAACATGACCATCACAGAAGAGATGGCCGAAAAGATGACCGTTTCCAAAGACTCAAAGGACCTGTCTGAGGAGTCCCGTCGGGAGCTGCTGGAGCAGATAGCAAACTGCTGCATGCGCCAGGGTAGCTACCACCTAGCCACAAAGAAGTACACACAGGCTGGGAACAAGCTGAAGGTGAGCGTGGCCAAACTGCTCTCACAGCCATCTCACAGCCATTTAGATGCAGCCTGCTCTTCATTTCTCCATGTGCCTGTGCTTAACCAGAGTGAGCAAGAGCTTTTCAGGTGGGGGTTGGGGGGGTGGTTAGGGGGGCACGACAGATGAGATAGAGAAGCCCTGAGTCACTCTCTATGGATCAGACTTGCAGCATTGCTGGGTGCTGCACACCTGAGCCCAGCTCTCTCTGCCTAGGCCATGAGAGCCTTGCTCAAGTCAGGAGACACGGAGAAGATCGTGTTCTTCGCAGGCGTCTCTAGGCAGAAGGAAATCTACATCATGGCTGCCAACTACCTGCAGTCCCTGGACTGGCGGAAGGAGCCAGAGATCATGAAGAACATCATCAGCTTCTACACCAAGGGGCGTGCCTTGGACCTGCTGGCAGGCTTTTATGATGCCTGTGCCCAGGTATGGTCCTTCTTTGGGACTCTAGCAGGCCCAACAAAGGTCATGGGAGGTCCTAGCCCTTGCTGGGTCTTGACATTCCCCTTGGTGCAGGTGGAGATTGACGAATACCAGAACTACAACAAAGCCCATGGGGCACTGACCGAGGCCTACAAGTGCCTGGCCAAAGCCAAGGCCACAAGCCCCCTGGACCAGGAAACCAAGCTGGCTCAGCTGCAGAGCAAGATGGCACTAGTGAAGAGGTTCATCCAGGTCCGCAGGTATGTCCCTGGGAGACAGCAGGGCAGGGGCCAGAGGCAGATCCAGGGATTGACTGAGGCAGCTGGCCACAGGACATCCTCCCACCCCCACACTGCACTATGGGCCTCTGGTAGCCCCCTAGGCTCTTCTGCACCTCATGCTTCTCCAGCTTCCTTCACTGGGAGCACAAGGGCTGAGGGCAAGGAGCCAAACCAAGCTTTCATTTCTGACGAACATTCTTCAAAGGAAATCCTTGAGTAACTAGATAGGAACCCAAAGGGCACACAGGGGTCAGGCAGGTGATCCTGAGTGAGGGACCATTGTGTGACTCAGGGTGGCTGGGGCTGGGATGACCAGCATGCTCCTTCCACCAGGCTCTTGGCCTATATAGGGGAGGCCTAGGCAGTGCATTGTCTCAGTTTTTTGGGGTTTTTTTTTTTTTTTTGCAGTTTTGGCCAAGGCCGGGCTTGAACCCGCCACCCCCGGTATATGGGGCCGGTGCCCTACTCCTTGAGCCACAGGCACCACCCATTGTCTCAGTTTTTAGGAAGGGCAAGAATCTAAATTTTTATGGGATACTTCCCAGTTTTCATCTATGGGCAGGTAATTCTGGGGGTACCACACCTGAGCAGACATCTATGGGCTTCCAAGGCTCAACACTCACCTAAACTAGCAAGAGTATGTCTCTCATCTGAGAACTGTTTCAAAAGAAGACTTCCTAAAGCAGGGTTGAGCAATACTGTACAAAGTGGATTTCACTGGAAGGGCATTATCTACTAGGGTGTATAGATTCTGGAATATCTGTGCTTAATAGGTGTCTGCTGAGGGTGGGCTGTGGGAGGCAGAAGGAAGGAGAATGGGCAGGAGGTGGCCACTAGCAAAAGGACAGGGTGTATAGATGGAGGGCAGAGGATACATGAAGGATGGGAGTGGCAGCCCCCCAAGAGTCAGGATGGGCCAGGCACCTGCCTGCAGTGGCAGAGCCAGTGCATGTCCAAATGGGCCCTGGACCCTCCAGAAGTGGGAGCCTGAGCACTTTGCTGCTCCAGTCACCTTCCCTGGACCAAGTCATGTCTCAGCTGGCTCATGGCAAGCTTACACCGCTGGTCTTGTATAGCTCAGGTGGCACACCTTGCTCTGACACACATACCCCTGCCAGGTCCCACGTGTTGTCCTATGTTCAAGCCAACTCCTCTGCTTGGAAGGCTCTTCTCAACTGCCTTGGTCAAGGTGGTGTGTCACTCTCTGTGCATTCCCATCTACATACCCTTATATCCCCTCTGTATCACACTTAACCTAGAGGTTTCTGTCCCCTCTAGACTGTCCCTTGGGCAGGAAGCATGGTTAGAAGTCTTTGATCTTGGTGTCTAAGCACAGGATCCAGTACTGCAAGTGATAGAGGACAGTTTGCTAAATGAATGAATGAATGAACAAGTTAAGGGATTAACTAACAATGTGAGAATTAGCTTCATAAAAAACTTCATCCCACCATTCCCCAGAGCTCCTCCCTTAGGACAAGTCTGCTTTGACTTCTGACAAGGACATGTTTAGGAGTTGGGGCTTAGGCCTCCTTTTTGCTTTCTTCAGGACATACACGGAGGACCCCAAGGAATCCATCAAGCAATGTGAACTACTCCTCGAGGAGCCAGACCTGGACAGCACCATCCGTGTGGGGGACGTCTACAGCTTCCTGGTGGAACACTACCTGCAGATGGAGGAGCACCAGACGGTGAGGCCTGCACACTGCTCACTGGGAGAATCCTGCTGTCCTGCCACATAAGGCTTCTGAAACTCTCAATGCCTCCTATATGGGGAGGTCTTTCTACTCTGGTAGGGAGAAGAATGAATGATAAATCTCTAGGGTTATTCCACCTGATCATTTCCCTGACCTCTGTTTTTTTCTTCATACACATGGACTATTCAGTACTCAGCTGAAGACTAAGAACCCTTTGAAGGTCTCTGAGTGCTGTCTGTCTCTTTGCTCTCTCCTATTCAGTACCTATTCCATGATTCGGGCTGCCTTGGCCTGCCCAAATGCAGAACTATCTCCTCAGCATAGAGAGACTTCCAGCTGTGTAGTTACCCTCTTTCTATGTTATGGCCGAAAAACTCTCGAGACAGTAAGGTGGGGCAGCTAAATTGATCTTTATGAAATGTCCTCCTTTATCTCTTATAATACTCTTTTGAAGTATACCTAACTTCACACTTCTATAGCTAGTCCTCTGTCTTATGCTTAGCATTGTATGGATATCCTTTTCCTTCCTTTTACCTTCTATTTATCTGTGTCATGGTACATTGCTGGTAGACAGCATCTAGGTGGGTCTTTATAAAATTCTGATAATCTTGCCTTTTAATTGCAATGTTTTAGCCACTTCCATTTAATATAATTATTAATAAGGCTTGATTTCAGTCTACCATTTTTGTTTTTGGTTTGTCCTATCAGTTTTATTGTTCCTTTGAACTTTCTTTCCTGCCTTCTTTTAAATTAATTGAATATTTTTTAGAATTTCATTTTCTTTCCTTTTATTTTTTTTGAGACAGTCTTACTATGTCATCCTCAGTAGAGTGCTGTGGCATCACAGCTCACAGCAACCTCAAACTTTTAGGCTCAAGCAATTCTCTTGCCTTAGCCTCCCAAGTAGCTGGGAGTATAGGTGCCTGCCACAATGCCCGGCTACTTTTTTGTTGCATTTGTCATTGGTAGGCCCGGGCTGGGTTCAAACCCGCCAACCCCGGTATGTGGCTGGCGCCCTAGCTGCTGAGCTACAGGTACTGAGCCTCCTGTTAGCTTTTTATCTTGTTGTTCTGGTTTTTTCTTTTGAGACAGGGTCTCTCATGCTCTCACCTTGACTAGATCCAGTGGCATCATCATAGCTCACTGCAGCCTCAAACTCCTAGGCTGAGCTGAAGTGATCCTCCTGCCTCAGCCTACCAAGCAGCCTGCCATTATAGGCACACACCACCATGCCCAGATGATTTTTCTAATTTTTTTTAGAAATAGGTTCTTGCTGTGTTGCTTAGGCTATTCTCAAACTCCTGGCCTCAAGTGATCTTCCCACCTTGGCCTCCCAAAGTGTTAAGATTACAGGTGTGAATTATTTCATTGGCCTCAGATTTCTCTCTCTCCCTCTGTTTTTATTTTCAGCATTCACTCTAGGGATTGCTATAAAAATTTTCATGTAATTACTGTCCTCTCAGAGTTATTGTCATACTACTTCATGAACTGTACAAATAAACATATGGATCCATTTACCCATTCACAACCCTACCTTATCATATATATATATATATATATATATATATAATATCAACATACATTTATAAACACAATAGTGTTATAATTTTTACTTAAAGCAATTCAATATATTTTTTAAAAATTGAAAGAAGTAGTCTTTTATATTTACTTACATATTTACAATTTCTGATATTCTTTACTTCTTACCAATGATTCAAATTTTCATGTGGTTATCATTCATCTTCAGCCTGAAGAACTAACTCCCTTTCGTGTTCTTTTGAAGTACAGATCTTCTAAAGGTGAATTTTCTTTCTTTTTTCTTTTTCTTTTGAGACAGAGTCTTACTGTTTTGCCCTCGGTAGAGTGCAATGGCTTCACAGCTCACAGCAATCTCAAACTCTTAGGCTTAAGCAATTCTTTTTCTTCAGCCTCCCAAGTAGCTAGGACTACAGTTAAAGATGAATTTTCTTACTTTTCATTAATCTAAATGTCCTTATTTTGTCTTTATTCTTTATGATTATTCTCATCACATAAAGAATTCACACTGACAGGTTTTCCCTTTCCACACTTGAATGTCTTTCCCCTATGTTCTGGCCTCCTTCTGATAAGAAGTCAGCCCTTAGCTGTATTATTGTGCCTTTATATGTGATGCGTCGTCCCCACCACCACCACCACTTGCTGGCTATTTCATGATTTTTCTCTTTATATTTGGCTTTTACCAGTTAGACAATGTCTCTAGGTGTTTTCATTTTATCCTGAGCTTCTTGGAACTATAAATTTATGTCTTCCACCAAATTTGTGAAATAAAAAATTACTTTTTTCCTCAAGTTTTTTCTGCCTTATTCTCTTTCTCCTTTTTTTCTGGGACTCCAGTTAAATATAAAGCCTTTCATATTAATTATAGCTACATTTGTGTTTACAATTATACATATATTTGTTCATTATTTCCTTTTTTCTTTCCTTTGGATTAGATAATTTATATTGATCTATCTTCAAATCCATTAATTTTCTTTAGCTCTTTTGGTAGGGGTACAATGTGCTGGTTTTATAGGCAATTTTTGAAATAGTTTCATCAAACTGGTTAATATAGCCTTCACAGCATTTTCTTAGTTACTGTGTTAAGATATATTTGACATTTAGTAAATTTCACATGTACCCTTGTTTACCTATTTTCAATCTGCTTTTAATCTTTCTAGTAAATTTATTTCAGGTTTTGTATTTTTTCAGTTCTAGAATTTCTTTACTAAAATTTCCTGCATGTTCATTTGTTAAGAATGTATTTTCTGGGCAGTGCCTGTGGCTCAAAGGAGTAGGGCACCAGCCCCATATGCCAGAGGTGGCGGGTTCAAACCCAGCCCTGGCCAAAACCTGCAAAAAAAAAAATAATAATAATAAAGAATATATTTTCCTTTATATCCTTAAGCACCGTTGTATTTGCTGATTTAAAAATCTTTGTTCTTAATTCCATTATCTGGGTCATATAGGACTGTTCTCTGTTATTTGCCTTTTCTCTTGAGAGTGGGTCATGTTTTTCATGTTTTCCTAGTTCTTCCAATGTCTAATAATTTTTTTGTATTGTGGATACTCCAATGTAGAGACTCTGGATTCTGGTATATTCCTTCAAAAGTATTGATTTTTTTCTAAATGTACATTATTAGGCAGTCACCTTTGTTCAACTAGAAGTCTAAACTCTTCTGTTTCCTGTGGTGGATATCAGCTGAAATCTCTGTTTAATACTTGGAGCTTTAGTTGGGCTTCTCAAAATCTGTCCTTACCACCACCACATGCAGCTCCACCATTGAATAGAGCAGAGTTTGTACTTAGAATTGGGGCTCCCTCTCTGACTTGCTCTATTCTAGTATTTCTGCCCTCACATTCCAACTTCTATAGCCAACAAACACTTGATTCTTTAAGTATAAATGCAAGCTTCTTTGTGCCCTTTTGATGCTCACAGTGGCCCTGACTAGGGCCAGCCCTGCGGCAAGAAGTTATAACATAATAAGCAGGAAACTCACCTAGTGCTACCCCTCTTCCAGCTTCTGCCACTTGCAGCTATTCTCCCATGCCTTTATGTTTGCCCAGAGTTATCCATTGTCAGGGAATTGACCTAATATGATTTATGTTGCCATTATCAGAAGCCTCTCTCCTCATTCTTTTCCAGTCATAATTCTATAGGAGGTAAAAAAGAATTCTACTACCTGCATTTTGCATTAATGTCTCCAAAGACAGATGCTTTAGTAGACTTGCTGCAGTCCTTGTACTCTGCATGCCATGCTGCAGAGCCACCTCCATCTGCCACCTGTGTCCCCTGGCAGATAGAACTGATAAAATATAGTGCCTAGAGGATCTGTTTCCTCTCAAGTGCCCACAAACCACATATCGCAAAATTAATTTTAGAAATGTGCTGACAGTGTCAGCCTCACTAGGCTGCAGTCTCCACAATTCATAGCAGAATTATTCAACAGGTGGCATTTCCCCAAATCTGACAGTAAGCACTATGAGACTCTGACTTCCCTGTACCATACCATTTCCACTCACTGACATCCTTTGTTGCTGAAAAAAAACTCAGTCTAACTACAAGTTTGGGGAGGTGATTTGGTTTTTTGTTTTGGTTTTGGTTTGTCTTGGGAGTCTCGCTCTGTTGCTCTGGGGTAGAGTGCCATGGCTCAGCCTAGCTCACAGCAACCTCAAACTCCTGAGCTCAAGGGATCTTCTTGCCTCAGCCTCCCCAGTAGCTGGGACTATAGGCACCTGCCACATCTGGCTAGTCTTTTTAGTAGAAATGGGGTCTTACTCTTGCTCAGCTGGTCTCGAACTCCTGAGCTCAAGCAACTCACCCACCTCAGCTTCCCAGACGGCTAAGATTACTGGTGTGAGCCATCATACCTAGCCTCCCAACAAGTTTATTTTTGTTTTTGTTTGTTCAGACAAGCTTTGCTGAGTTGCCAAGGCTAGAGTGAAGTAGCTACTCAAAGGCAGTCATAGCTCACCGCAGCCTCTAGCTTCTGGGCTTAAGTGATCCTCCTGCTTCAGCCTACCCAGTAGCTAGAACTTTAGTCACCTACCAATGCAGGCTTTGGAGAAGAACTACAATTTTGTGTATGAAAACAAAATTGGAATACAGAGATGCTTACATAGCTGTATCTTCAATATTAACAGAAGAGTCATATTTTAAATATTTCACCAACTTTATTATCTTTTATGGGCAAGGGGTCTGTGGAACCAGTCTTTATAAGTCTCTATGCTTGCTGGAAACTTATGGGACTTTAAGGGGAAAAAATCCCAAACTGTAAGTGAACAGAAAAAGTGTAGTCATGCACAAGTCTCCGTTTGGCGAGGTGGGGGAAAGGACACCCTGCTGCTCTGTCTCCTTCATCTAACTTTCAAGCTCCTTGCCTATGGCTTGGCTTTGCACCGTCTGCTCAGCTCTTAGCCTGTCATCAGAGCTAAATCCTTACAAACTCCTAATCTTGGGTATCTTGTATCTCTCTTAGTCAGGACATGCAATAGCATGCTACCTATCGTCCTGCACCCCGTCCCCTACCCCATTTTAGTGATTATCCTCCTACTGGAGAAGCTTCCTTGCCTTTCATGAAGCCAGCTCTGCATGCAGAAGTTAAGAGTCCTGGGCCATGGATGCATTCATGTGTGCACAGGCCCCTCTGACCATCTCCCAATGATCAGCTTCTCTTTCCTCCCTCTCCTGACTGTTGCCAAGGCCTCTCACCCAATCCCGAGCTTGTTATCACTGTCCAGCAAGGTGCCTAGGGCAAGGTAGGGAGTGTATAAACACCTAAGGATGTACTTTTTCATATGTAAATTCTTGCTCTCACACTTTCTCTCCTTTGAGAGCTTGTGGAGGACTTGCCTATGTCTCCCACCCTCAACTCTCTCCCCCTCACCCCGAGCATGGCAATGAGCCATCAGGAATGCATGTTTTTTCTTTTTGAGACAGAGTCTCACTATGTTGCCCTCAGTATAGTGCCGTGGCATCAAAGCTCACAGCAACCTCAAATTCTTGGCTTCAAGTGATTCTCCTGCCTTAGCCTCCCAAGTAGCTAGGACTACAGGTGCCCTCCACAACACCTGGCTATTTTTTTTTCTTTTATTGGTTACAGTTGTCATTGTTTAGCAGGCCCGGGTGGGGTTCAAACCCACCAGCCCTGGTGTATGTGGCTGGCACCCTAACTGAACAACAGGTGCCCAGCCAAGCATATTTTTTTAAAGACAGAGCCCCACTATGTCACCCAGCCTGGAGTGTGGTGGTACATGTATGATCATAGCTTATTGAAGCCTTGAAAAAAATCAAAAATACTGATGGCAGCTTATAGTCTTAACATTCAGAGCCTGAAACATGCTACCTTTGGACGCTATGATCTCTTGTAAGTGCAGGGGAGCCTCCAACAGGGGACCTGAGTATTCTCTGGAAGCAGCGTGGCTCTCTGCTGACTGAGGTAGCAAGCTTGGTGCCTTGTGGGTATTTTAAAACTTCCTTCTAGTGAGTCAAGTGGGGTGGTTCCCTCAGTCCTTGCAGACTAAACACATACTAGCTGTTACTTCTGCCCTAGGCCTACAAGTACCTGGAGGAAATGCGCAAGAGGATCCCCTCCGCCAGCATGTCCTATTACGTAAGCCAGCACACTGCAGACCTTGTGCTCCAGGGTCTTGGCCTCCCTCTGACTCGTGCCTTGCCTGAGCGGACCCGCCACAACAGCATGGAGGACCAGAGAGAGGTGGACGAGGAGGTGGTAGAAGAGGTAGAAAATGATCCCTGAGGGTCCTAGGGCCCTGGCCAATGTCCTGCTGCTGAAGTATCTTCTGGAATCTTCTAGTCACCAGTAGCAGCAAAGGCAGTAGTTCTTCTGTTCAAAAAAACCCCTTGAGCATTGGAAGAGCAGAGCTGTAGGAAGACATGGGCCCAGTCGCTAGGGCCTAAGAAGGAGTGTGCTCTGTCCCACCACAGTCCTTATGCTCTGCATGCTTCCCATGTCTAGAGATGAAGAAATGTGTTTGTATTTTTAAACCATGTCAATCATTCTTGCCTCTAGGTGCTCAGCAACTCATGTGGATTTTTGGATTAGTTCCCTTAAAGGCAGTTAGATTCATCTTTCCCACATTCTCCCAAATACATACTATAAAGCCTAAGAAACTTAAAGAACTTCATGAACTGAGGCTGCATCTGGAGAACTGAGGCACCTATTACACTGTTCACGATGCTCTTCTCTAAGCACATCCAGTGGTTACCTGACAGTGCCCAAAGCAGGGTCCACCACAGCCAGGACCACCTGGGCCCTCCTCTGACTCCAATAAAATTTATTTTCTCAGTCCCATGCCCTTCCTTCTGTGCATGAATCCCTCTAGGAACTAAAGTCCCTACCTGAGCAGTCAGAACCACAAGGCAGGCTGTTCTTGGGCACCTGCAGCATTTTTATTCTTCTGAAGACATGAGAAGCCCATAGGCTCTGCTCTTCCTGGTGACTCTTGCCAGGAATACTGGGGCTCTGAGCAGCAACTCCCATTCTGCCCTCACTTCAGGAGTCAACTCCTCCAGCACCCCTAGGCCCAGCATTCAGGTTGCTGTGTCATGTGGGAGTACAGTGCCCAGGCCCTCATTTATTATTAGCTGAACACTAAAACTTGCTGGGCTATAAATAACTCCAGGGGCAGTGGGCCTTCCTGCATCTGCACACTCAGTACCGGATGCTGCTTCAGACCTGGCTGTGCCGCAAAACCCAGATGTTGCCTGGGCACTCCTTCGCACCACGCCAGTGGCCTTCTGCCCAGCCCTCTGGACTTCCTTTCTTCCAATGGGACAGCCATGGGTGGGTGGGGCCTGTTATGGTGGGGAAGCACCACAGTGAACTAAGGAGAACATGTGAGGAGTTTGTCCTTGAGTTTCTCCAAAAGCAGCAGAGCCTTCACTGCCAGCATCCTGCAGTCCTCATCCGGGTCCTTCTCGGCCACATCTACCAAAGATAAAAATGAAACATGAGGCCATGTCACAGGGCCAGCTGTTTTCTCTCCTTACTTTCATCTGAAGTCTTTCTAAATGAGCCACCTGCCAGGCCTTGGGTATGTGGCACCAGCACCTCGCACTGTGGCCCCAATCTCAAAGGCCTGGCAAGGGACATTCTACCATGCCCCTGTGTGCAAGCAACCCCCTTCCACCTGGGGCTGGGAATCCAGGTCAGAGAACCCGATGATGGGGACTGTCCCTCTACTGCAGGACACATGGGGCGTCCTACCTTTGCAGTACTACCTTGGGATAAAACCAGCCTGGAGAAATCCAAGCACCTCTAGGGCCGGCACACCCAGGTGAGCAGATGGAGATCAAGTGAGCAGGTAGAGCTATGTAGCCCCTACCCTGCCAGGAGAGGTTTGTACAGGAGCCTGGGCATCTTCCGGAGGCCCAGCAACAGTGCTGCTAGTGGGATGGGGGCCCAGGGGAGGGGCTGCCCAGCCAGGACACAGGCACCTGCCCTGTGCTAGGCTACACCAAACCCATGAAGTGCACTGAAAAGTTGAGTCAGAGAGCAAAAGACCCAGGAATTTTGGAGGGGTCCCAACCTGTGGAAGTTGCAGGGAGCAGGCAGTCTAGGAGTTTGGAATCACACAATGCTCCCTGAAGGTGGAGCCAAATCTCTGGCTCCTCAAGCCTGGTGAGCCACTAGAAGTTCTGCCAGTGGGGGTTACCCCAGCACCCTCAGGATGTATGAGGGGTCCATGGAGGTCATCAGGGAGCCTGCAACTACAAGCATGTCTTGGGCCCAGCCTCAACGCTGCCCTGACCATGTACGAAGCTGCTGTGCCCAGAGCACACTCCAAGCATAGGCCTGAGCTAAAGTGACCAGTTGAGCATCCAGGGCCCCTGTGGTTCTAGTACTTCTGTCCCCACAAACTCCCCAACTTCGAGGCAAGTACTGAATCCTTGGGGATTCCCTGGGCTGGGGGCCCAGGGACCAGGAGGAGGGTAGTAGCCCTGCCCTCTGCACTGGTGGCTCCCCACATGGCCTAAAAAAGATTCCTCCTCCAGATATAGCAGGAAGCTGCCTCAGCAAGTCAGTGAGCCTGAGAAGGGAGCTGGGCAAGGCTCCCAGAGGATGGATGCATCTGAGGAGACTCACTCTACCTTGAAAGGATCCCCCGGCACCCACCCACTTCTCACAGACAGAGCACAGTCAGCCACAACCCTGATCACAGGGACCCAGGGACAGGGGTAGCATGCTAGCCAGGGCCTACCCTCCCTGCCCCATCCCCATTGGCTCCACTTCCCATGGGAATGCCCCTTTAAACCCAAGGGGCTCACCAGACCCTTGAGCAAGGAGTCCATGCCCAGGGGGGAAGACAGCAGGGGAGAATAGACACATGGCCAACCCCATAGGGAAGATGACCTCAGCCCAGGAATCCCACCAGTGTCCCTTGCAGGGGTGCCTGCAGTATGAGTCCCTGAGAAAGACCATCCTGATAAGTACATGGACCTCCAAGGTCAGTGAAACCACATCGAGGGAACCCCAAAACCACCCACTAGACTTCAAAAGCAATAATATTAAAAAAGGCACCAGGGAGGCAGGCAGCTCAGGGTACATGGGGACCCTGCTGGATACCATATGACACTGAAGAAGAGAGAAAGGCCATCACTGGGGCAGCCAGAACCTTGGGTCTGGTGTTCTCTCTATGTGACATCCTGAGAGATTATGGTGGACTGTCCTTAGGCCCAGCTCAGCTACATAGGTGTGAAGGGTCACAGTGTTTATGACTGGACTTAAAAAGAACATACATGGCCTGTGCAGCAGCGGGGCCTGCAGTCCCAGCTACCCAAGAGGCTGAGCCAGGAAGACAGCTTAAGCTGTGAGCTAAAATGATGCCATTGCACTCCAGCCTAGGTGACAAAATAAGATCCCACCTCTAAAAACAAATAATAAAATAAAAATTTAAAAACTATAAACACATGTGGAAGGAACAAAGTGGCCAAATGTTCCATGGGTGACCTGGGGTTAAGTGCTTAGAGCCCACACCAGGGTCCTTATCATCTTTCTGGGCTGGGGGTTTGAAAGATGCAGACTCCCAAGTAAAGGCATCTTCTCCCAGGATGCACTGCAGGATTCCAAAGGCAGCCACAATGAGAACTATCTCCCTGCCCCTCACACTGAGGCCACCACAGGCTTCTTGGTACCAGCAGGAGGGACATGTCCACCTGGACTGGTGCCAGGCTGGGACTGCAGGACTGTTCCACATGCTAGATAGCCTCCCACCCATCTCACAGATCCAGCTCGGGCCCAACACTACCTGCCAGCCAGGACCTGGCTTCCAGCAGCTCATCTGGCATGTCCTCCAGCAGTCGCTGGGCAGGGACACTGAGCAGGACGGAGGAGATGGCAGACAGCAAACCCTGGCGCACATAGCTGCTGAGCAAGGGGAGGGAAGGTGAGCCCCACCCTGACCCTGCTCAACACCCCACCCAGCCTACCAGGCATGTTCCCTGTTAGGGAAATGCCAGGCCAACCTGCTTTCTGAATACCTTGAGGCTCCACATGGCCTTAACTATCATACCTCTATGACAGTCATTTGTTCCTCCATCCTGCCCCAACCTTTCCGGCCACTTACGTGTCCACATGGAAGCGAAGGGCCCACATGAACTCCAGCAGGGCCTTGCCCATGGGCACAGCCACCTGGGGACCAGAAGAGGGTGGTAGGCAGGGCTTCCACTCCCTCTACCTCCCAGCAACCATGGGGCCCACTCAGCAGCCGAGGGGATACTGCACCACCCTGCAGAGCCTCACACAGCAGCTCCTCCCTCACATGCTCGTTCCTGGAGCCAGGTGAGGCTGGGGCATGTGCTCCAGGCAAGGGACAGGATAGGCCAGTGCTCAGCAGTTTCACTTCCCCTCCCAACTCACTGTGGTATTAGCAGCTAGGTACATCAGGGCCCCTAAGGTGTGTGTTAGCCTTCCAAGAACCAACTGGTCATCTCCCAAAAGGTCAAAGGTCAGCAGAGGCCTACAACACAGAATTAAGCAAATGGTACAGTAAAGGCACCATGAGGCTGGCTTCTTACTTCCTGGGCCACCAAGGGAGACCCTAGGAAGCTCCACAAGGCCTTACCTACAGAATCCTAACCCAATGTGGCACCAAGAAAGCCAGAGCGGAAGGTGTTTCCAGATGCCTGGTCCCTCTACAGGACTTCCTGGCACAGCCCAGCCCTGGGTTGAGAGCTCACAGGCTGGGGCCCCCACCCCTGCTGTACTGGAGCCCAGGCTCAGTACAGGATTTCCCACTGCCACCTACAAGCCTCACTCACACCCCACCCACAGGCAGGAGCCAGAGTGAGGGTAGCATCTGCAGGCACATGGAACATCAGCCCCACTGTGAACCCAACATCTGGGAACAGAGTTGGTGATGACTGATAATCTCACTACAGAGCTCGAGGTAGTGGGAACCTTGCAGGATATTTTGCATCATTTAAGCTTACAGAAAACCACGGTGAAGCTCATGACCTCTGTTCATGTCTAAAATCCCACTGTACCCCACCCTGGGAAACTTGTCCCCAGCAGTGTGTCTGCAGTTGCTATTCCCCAAATCCACAGACCTCTGGAAAATCCACTCACCTGTCGAAGTGCTGAATGAGAGGAAAGAAGAAATAGCCAGCCACAGAGTTGAATCCATTAGGGCTACCCGCTGCTCCTATCCGGGGAGCACCCTGCCAGTAATACATAGCACTCAGGAGGGGCGAGGGTGGGTGGGAAGCAGCCCTCCCACCCCTGCAGGTGGGAGAAGCTATGCAGCCCCCAGGCCCATCTCAGTTCTCCTGGGCTAATTGGCTCTGCCCAGTTCCTAGGCTACCTGCA
Organism: Galagoides demidoff; assembly: GCA_963574575.1. Taxonomy (NCBI): domain Eukaryota; kingdom Metazoa; phylum Chordata; class Mammalia; order Primates; family Galagidae; genus Galagoides; species Galagoides demidoff. Next base: position 15,254 of record CAUYQV010094043.1, on the reverse strand, counting down.
GATGGTGACAGGACTTAGCTCCCATGGCTCAGACCAGGAATCCTCTGGCCTTGTGCATGGAACATCTCAGGCTGGGTAATGGTGGAGGCTGGCCTGCACATTATGTGGGACACTGAACAGCCTCCCTGGCCTCTGCCCCCCCAGTGACAACCAAAAGTCTCCAGATATCTCCAAACCCCACAGTGGAACAAGACCACACTTAGCCTAGATGGGCCAGGACGACAGAGCACCCCCAGGTCATGTTTCTGCCTTAGACTCCTGAGACCAGTCTGACTGCCCTATAGCAGTCCCACAGTTTGTACATTCAAGGCCACCGACATGGCACTGCCCACTCCTTGGAGACAATGCCTGGAGGTAACTGACCACCCACAGTACCCAGGCCCACCAGACTGACCTTGGAGAGCCGCCGCCGAGTCTTACTTCTGATCCGCTCCTCTACCACCACCCGCCAAACAGGAGCTGCAGTGCTGCCAGGCTGGCCAGTGGCCAGTGGCAGCAAGCAACAGGTGCCAGTCCCGGGGTGGCTATGCTGGGGTGCCCTTTTGAGGCGGCCAGGCCGTGACAGCTCCTGGGCAGCCAGGGTCAACACCTGGAGAAGAGGAGACACCCAGAGCAGCCCCATCACTCTTGGGATATTTCCTAAAAGTCAAGTGTGCCCCAGCCCAAGACCAGGGATGGTGCCCCGTGGCCTTTGTAGTCTGTGAACAACAGAGAAGGCACCTCTAGCATCTCTAAGAAGCTGTGCTTCCGTGGGGGCCCCCTGGGAAGGAACTCAGAGCTCCTAAGATGACCTGAGGTGAGGAGCACCTAGGCCAATGCATCTCCGCTGCTCAGAGCTCACTATCCGTTTGCTCCCTACTCCCAAGAACGCAGTCTCATCATGACTGCCTCCACTGCACTCCCAAGGAGACTAGACACAGGCCACATGCATGTGGCTCTGTTTCCATGGAACATCCCAGACAGGCAAGACCAGAGACAGGAAATGGAGGTGGAGGGAGCGCTGACAGCACAGGTGCCCTGAGTGACACTCACTTAGAAATAGTACTTTTTGATGCCTTCTTAGTCTTTTTTGTTTTATTGTAGCAAAATAAAAGATTTAACATTTTAACCATTTTTTTCTTTTGGAGACAAAAGTCTTACTCTGTCACCTTGGGTAGAAGGCTGTGGCATCACAGCTCAGAGCAACCTCAAACTGTTGGGCTCAAGTGATCTCCCTGCCTCAGCCTCCTAAGTAGCTGGGCCTATCAGCACCCACCTCAACAACTGGCTAGTTTTTCTATTTTTAGTAGAGATGGAGTTGCTCTTGCTAAGGCTGGTTTCCAACTTGTGAACTCAGGCAATCCATCTGCCTCTGCTTCCCAGAGTGCTAGGATTACAGGCATGAGCCACAGTGTCTGGCCTATTTTAACATGTACATTTCTACAATGTTAATAAGTTTGTGGTGGGCAACCATCACCAGCACCCACATCCAGAACTTTCCATCTTTCCACCGCTCACTCCATATACCCCCAACCCAGTACCCACTGTCCTGCTGTCTCTATGGATCTGACTACCCTGGACATTTCATACTAAGGATACTGTATGATATGCAGGCCTTCAAGACTGGCTTTAACATAATGTGTTCAAGGTTTATCCATGTTGATTGCATGTGTCAGAATTTCTGGGTTTTTATGGCTAAATAATATCCACAATTTATCCTAAAATGGTGTGTCTATAGCATGTGAATTCTATCAGTAAAACTACTGCTTTAGAGAGACAAAAGAACTCCACCGCCGTACCCCTAACTCCACCTCTGCTGAATTCCACCTGCTGTCACATGTGGCAGAGAGAAGCCTGTCTAAGCCTCATGGGTCTAGCAACAAGAAGATTTGTAAATCTAGGACCTTACATTAGGACAACATGGCTCTGACGAGGGGAACAGAGGCCTAGGGATACTTACATCCAGGATGTCCATCCGCTGCCGGAGGCTGTAGTTCAGGGCGTAGAACTGCGAGGTCAGATACTCAGCTACCTGAGTGTGCACAGGACGCCACATTGGCTTAGGACTCTACAGGCCAGGTACCACACAGCCAGCCCAGGCATAGGACAGAGCCTCAGCACTGCAGCACCAGGCCTCCCCTGCACCTACACTGGCCAAGGCATTGGCACTCACTCGAGCTGGATCCGTGACCGTGACAGCTACCAGTGCTCTCTGGCGCAGCCCCTCAAATCCTGCCACACATGTCCTCTCTTCTAGGTGCAACAGGACCTTGGCCAGTTCCACGCTTACCTGCATGTGGGGGTTAGAAATCGGGGTGCCTGCAGCCTCTGCCACCTGCCTATGGCTCTAGCAGAGCCTGAACTGCCCACCCCAGCAGAAGCAGCAGCCACTGAGTCTCACAAGCAAGTCAGACATCATCCTCCATGACCCAGGACACAGATGATGGAGGAGGAATGGCAATCATAGGCCTCTGACCTCCACACTCCCCCACCAGCTCACCTCCCGTGTGGCCTCAGGACTCCTGCAGATCAGGCCCTCCAGGGCCCGCAAGGCCGCCTCCCAGCGCTCACTGTCCTCAGACATGGTCAGGGCTGCAAAGAAGCCAGACAGGTCTCAGTCACTCTCATCCCTGATCCTAAGCCCAAAGGAGCTGACAGCCACACATGGCACCCTGGCTGAGGGCTTCCAGCCAGCCATGGTGTCAGAACAAGGGCGGTCCAGGGGCTTGGGAGCCCCCAAGGAGGAGAAAGCTGTGGTAAGGCCTGCACTCAGCCTGGCCCATGCCTACCTTCCATGCAGTCCCGGACGTAAGCAGGTGCCTTGCTGTTCTTCAGCTCCTTATCCCCAGACATGTCATAGGGCATAAACTCATCATCACTACAGAAGGAACAAAGCACACATGTGGTCACACCCCTAGCTCATGAGAAGCAGTCCCAAGAGCTGCAGACTAAGTGCCCTCCTCCCTCCTACCAATGCTCAAATTCCTACAAGGGCCCAGCTGTAGGGCCAGAGCTGCATTTACATGTAGGATAAAGAAAAAAGAATGGAGTGGGCAGGCTGGGCTCACGGCAGGGCCTTAGCACCACCACACCCAGCACACAGTGGAGGCCAGGGTATCCACCTGCATGGGAGTAGGCAGCTGGGCCCACTGGTCAGGGATCCATCTGCACGGGAGTGGGCAGCTGGGCCCACTGGTCAGGGGAACCCAGCCCTACCTGTCCACCTCTGAGTCAGAGCCCTCCGGCTGTGCCCGGAGAACCTTGCTATCCATGGTCTCTGTAGGGGTCTCTGTAGGGGTCTCTGTTGTGGCTGCAGCCAGAGATGGACCTCTAGGAAACAACAGCAAACCCTTCAGGGTCCCCTCTTGAACCCTGCTTGTCCTCTGGAAACACTCTCTCACTCCCACCCACCCTTTAACTCTTGTCCTGACAACTGGAACCCAGGTGATTAGATGCACACCGACTAGGGACCAGGAGCACAGAGACCCTCACCCTGCCTCTGAGGCACTGTCACCCATCAGCCGGGGGTTGCCCAAGGCCAGCAGCTCCAGGCTCAGTTCATCCTCTTCATACTGCAGGTGCAGACACACAGTCAGCCACAGTGACAAGCATCACCTCCCATGGGGACGAAAGCATAGCCAGCCCTCACAGACCCTTCTCTTCCAGTGGCATGGCCTCAGACAGCCAGCTGTCTTTCAAAAACAACTTTTCAAGTGTCCATCTCAGGCTGAGGGCAGGACGGGTGGAGTACTCTGAGGGCCAGAGGAGCCAGGAATCCCTGAGGGGCCCAGCAGATAAGGGGACAAACCCCAGGCATAGGCTCCCTTCAGCACAAGCCTGAGATCCCTGTCTAGAAAAAAACATCCAGGCAATCTACTCTGGGGGACACGCCTTTAGGTGCTCAACCCTGACCCTGCCTAGTCCCCAGGAAGCCAACATCTACTCCTGAAATGCCCCTCAAACCTCACGATGGCCGACCCAGAGGCTCTGAGAGCCTAGTCCCCAGGAAAGTGAAGTGACATAGGGGTAGAATGACAGCCTCTCTGGAGACCTGGGCCAGCCACACTGAGGGGGCACAGAGGGGACGGCCCCACTCACCTGGAACTTCAGAGGAGGCCCCTCGGGGTGGAGGTGGGAGCTAACAACCTCAGCCACAATCATGCCCAGGCGACGCACAGCAGGCAGGCTGCTGTCGAGGCGGCATTTCACACCTGCCATCATGCTGGCTAGCAATTCTGGAAACACCAAATGTGCACCCTAAACACCTCAGGATGCCCAGGACCAGGGGCTCCCAAGCCACCTGCTCACCATCTCGGCTGTCCTGCAGCTCTGGGCCCCTGAGATGTGCCAGGCAGATGAGGACGGCCTTGCTGATGTAGTACTGCTGCGGCAGGGGCGTGTGTCGGATGGTGCTGCTGCTACCCCACGTCTCCAGGAGTTCCTTCAGCACCTGGCAGGGCCACAGTCCAGGACTACATGGGCCTCAGTGACTAGCTCTCCTTGCCAGTACCCATAGCCTCCCAGAGGATGGCTCTAGCACGAGCAAAGCCAGCCCCCTCTCTGCCCTTCTGGCCAGAAGGTGGACCCTGAACAACCTTTCTCCCACGTCTCCCAGGGACCCTGTAGGGGAACAGAAGGACAGGAAGGTTTACCTGTACAAGGAGTGGGCGCCGCTGACTGTCCATGGCCAGGTACCCCAGCAGGCTCTGCAGCATGGATGTCTACAACAAAAGCCAGGTGTTGTCTCCTAGGCAGATATCACACTCCCACTGCCTCACCTGGGTCTCCCATAGGCTGAGAGCTGTCACCTAAGGCCCAGGGTCAGGCATGGGCTCACCACAGTGGAAAATAAGCACAGGGCTGCCCTGTGCCTCTTGGCAAGTAGGGACCCCCTGGGAGGCCATGCAAATCTGAGTTCTGGCCTCAAAGGGGCCATCTGACTACATGTGTCAGCTTGGCCACTGAACTTGACTGAGGAAATTTCCCATGACATCCAAGTTTTTGAGCAGACTGCCATGGAGTTATCTACAATACCACAGGTTTCTGGGCCCCTGCTGTGGCAGAAGCCAGGCCCAACACCACAGGTTTGCGCCTTCTCAGCTCATGCAGCTCCTCATCACTGCATTTCCCACTTCAAGACAGCCCACCCCTCACGTGGGCACAGCTTTCTTAACTCTCCACTCCTATTTCACGTCACTGCTTTCTTTCTTCCTCACACTGTCTCTAAGGTGACAAATCCCCTCCTGTTACTGCACACACTGCGTATGCTCTCACATGGAACCACGTCAGCACGAGCAGGCCTAAGTCCTCTCCTTGTGACTGTAGTTTTTGTTTGCGCCTCAGGCTACTCAATTTTAAGTGTGCCGTAAACTGCTGAGTTACTCTCCTTTGCTGCTGCATTCTAGTCCCATAGATCTGCCATCCAGGACCATGACTACCAGATGTTAACTCTAGTACCTGTGGGCCTTCTGTAGCCTCCTCCCCTTGGTTTGTTTCTTGCTCCAGGGACTCAAAGACTGTAAACTCAGTCAGGTTCAAGGCCTCAAATGCTTAGCAGGACAACCAGTTGTCCCTTTCTTATGGGCCTGCTGGGGGCTTCTGTTGTCAGCCCTCATCCCTGCAATGGCTGGGCTGTACAAAACTTGAGATGGGCCAGGCAAAGTGGCTCACACCTGTAAACCCAGCACTTTGGGAGGCTGAGACAGGTGGATTGCCTGAGCCCAGGAGTTCAAGACCAGCTTGAGCGAGAATGAGAGCCTATCTCTAAAAAATAACCAGGCGTTATGCAGGTACCTGTAGTCCCAGCTACTTGGGAGGCTGAGGCCAGAGGATCACTTGACCCTAAAAGTTTGAGGTTGCTGTAAGCTAAGATGCCATGGCACTATAGCCAGAGTGACAAAGTGAGACTGTCTCAAAAAATAAAAAACTTGGCTCAGCGCCTGTGGCTGAAGTGGCTAAGGCGCCAGCCACATACACCTAAGATGGCGGGTTCGAATCCAGCCCGGGCCCGCCAAACAACAACGATGGCTGCAACCAAAAAAAATAGCCGGGCATTGTGGCAGGCGCCTGTGGTCCCAGCTACTTGGGAGGTGGAGACAGGAGACTCGCTTGAGCCCAGGAATTGGAGATTGAATGTGAGCTGTGATGCCACGGCACTCTACCCAGGGGGACAGCTTGAGGCTCTGTCTCAAAAATAAACAAATGAATAAAAAACTAAAGCTCAAGGTGATATCCACTCTCCAGACTGCCACTGCACTGTGACCAGAGCTTTTGGGGCTCTGCACATAGTGGCCTCACCATGTGCAGGCAGGTGCAAGAGAGGGTTCTGACTCTCAGGCCCTGCCCCAGCAGTGGCTGGAACTCTAACCCTGCTGCTGCTCCATCACATCATGAAGGTGCCACAGGGATCTGGCTGCCCTTGGCCCTCTCCTCCTCCCCAACCCCTGCTCAGTGCAGCCACATGGCAGGCCCAGCCTCTCCTACTCAGAGTCCACCCACCCAGACCCTGCCTTTGGGGGCCACAGAGTGGTTGAGTGGTTGCTACGCAATCTGTGGCCTATAAATGCAGAAGACTATAAACTCAGTCAGGTTCAGAGGCCTCAGATGGTATCCCTTCAGGGCACCTGCTAGGGCATGCTGTGACATTTGACACACCTATGGCATCTTCCTCCCCCTGGAACAAACTCCACAAGGAGTGCCTTTGGCTCTTCTGCGCACAGCAGGATGTATAGCACCTAAGAAAGGACTCAGCACACAGTGGGCACCCAATAATTATTTGCTGAGTGAGAAGACAAGTTAAGCCATAGGCTGTGGTGTGTGCTGGCTCTGGCCTATACACCTACCCCACTGCTATGATCACAGCCTAAGACCCCTACCTACCTCTGACTAACCAGCCAACCCTCAGAGGGTCAGAGCCCAGCTCCAGCCCACAGGGACAGTCATATGTTAGGGAGCCCCATGCACAGAGTAGAACTGGTGAGGACAGTCACTGGGGGAGTTGAGAAACATGTGAAGCACTGGCCCAGTCCCAGCCATAGCAGGGTCCATGATAGGGCAAGATGGACCCACCAACGCATTGACTCCTGTAGCCAAATCATAGCAATGCGATCCACTTAGCAAATTATAGCAATGCGACCACTGCTCTAAGCCCACTTTCTGTAGCAGGTCTGGGGTGCAGGGAAGCCCATGCCCATCCTGGCTACATTCTCACCGTGTATCGGTACTGTAAGAACAGAAGCTTCCGGGTCATCACAAATTGGGCTTTTTTATTCTTCACCACCAGGTTCCCCAGTAGTCTCGACAGGACTTCAGGCCTATAGGCAGAGTCAAAGAGCCACTGAACTCACAAACCAGCACCAAAGGTAGTGGGAGGGGAGGGACAAGCATGAACCCAGAGGCAGACAGATCCAGGATTAGTTTTGGGCACTACCACTTAATGACTATGAGACTATGGGCCAGTCTTTGGACAAACAGTTGGACCTTAATCCTTCCTTCTCCAAGGCCTAAGTGCAGAAACCCCAAGACAGCCTGGACCAAGCTGAGGAATCAACATGGATGAAGTTGTTCTGGCCAAGCCCAAGATTAATGCCTCAAATACGACAGGAGGTAGCAAAGCACCAGAAAGTAAATGTTCTGGGTTTTTAGGCCACAGTTTCTGTAGCAACCATTCAATTCTGCTGCTGTAGTGAAAAGCAGCCAGAGACAAATATGTAAATGAAGGAACATGACTGTATGCCAATAAAAGTTTATTTACAAAAACAGCCTAGGGGCCAGATTTGGCCCAAGTAGCTTACAGACCCTTGGTCTAGACTGAGAGACTCCTACTTCCTTCATAAAATGAAAAGCTATTAACCACCAGGGAGAGCCTGATGAAAGAGATAAGGCTGGATTTCTCCCTCATTCATCACCTTAAATTCCATACAAATACATACACATATAAGTTAAAAAAATATAGAAGGAGGCTAGGCACAGTGGCTCATGCCTATAATCCTAGCACTCTGAGAGGCCAAGGCTGGTGGATTGCTTGAGTTTAGGAGTTCGAGACCAGCCTGAGCAAGAGCAAGACCCAGTCGCTACTAAAAATAGAAAAACTAGGCTTGGCGCCTGTGGCTCAAGAGGCTAAGGCGCCAGCCACATACACCTAAGGTGGTGGGTTCAAATCAGCCCGGGCCTGCCAAACAACAATAATGGCTGCAACCAAAAAAAAAAAAAAAAAAAAATAGCCAGACGTTGTGGTGGGCGCCTGTGGTCCCAGCTACTTGGGAGGCTGAGACAGGAGACTCGCTTGAGCCCAGGAGTTGGAGGTTGCTGTGAGCAGTGAAGCCATAGCACTCTACCCAGGGAGACTGCTTGAGGCTCTGTCTCAAAAAAAAAAAAAAAAAAAAAATAGAAAAACTAGCCAGGCACAATGGTGCATGCCTGTAGTCCCAGCTACTCAGGAGGGTGAGATAAGAGGATTGCTCAAGCCCAAGAGTTTGAGGTTGCTGTGAGCTATGAAGCCACAGCACTCTACCAAGGGTGACAAAGTGAGATTCTGGCTCCAAAATATATATATAGATAGATAGATAGATGGATGTACAAAAACTAGCCAGGCATAGTGACACATGCCTATAGTCCCAACTACTCAAGAGGCTGAAGCAGAAAGATCACCTGAACCCGGAGATTGAGTCCACGGTGAATTACAACGAGGCCACAGCACTCCAGCCTGGGCAACAAAGACTCTATCTCAAAAATAAAATAAATAAACAGAAAGAGGCCAAGAAGGGTGGCGGCTCATGCCAGTAATCCCAACACCCTGGGAGGCTAGAAGTAGGAAGGTTGCTTGAGCTCAGGAGCTGAAGACCAGCCTGAGCAGGAGTGAGACCCCATCACTACTAAAAATAGAAGAAAATTAAGCCAGGTGTTGTGGCAGGTGCCAATAGTCCCAGCTACTTGGAAGGCTGAGGCAGGAGGATCACTTGAGCCCAGAAGTTTGAGGCTGCTGTGAGCTATGATGATACCACTACATTCTAGCCGAGGCAATAGAGTAAGACCCTATCTCAAAAAAATAAATAAGGGGCAGCGCCTATGACTCAAAGGAGTAGGGCACCAGCCCCATATGCTGGAGTTGGTGGGTTCAAACACAGCCCCAGCCAAAAACTGCAAAAAATAAATAAATAAGTAAATAATAAAGAAACTACACAGATGGTCATCACCAACACCTGTGTTTGCCCAACCACTGCAACAGCCACCCTGAAACAATTAAGTCTAATAAGGGACTGCTGGCCAGACAGGGAGAGTCCCCCACCCGCAATGGGCAGCAGCATGGCACCTAGGAAAAGTGGCATGAGGAAATGGCAACCTCAGGGAAGTCTTGGACCCACACCCCATGGAGGGAAGTATTGGCAGCAGGAAGAGTGCCCAGCTGCTTACCCTGAAGCAGCCTTCACCATCCCTGTCAGCATGGCCTCCAGGGCCCGGTCCGGCACTTGTTCCACCAGGCACCAGCAGACCCGCTGCCAGAGGCAGCTGCTATGGGTGAGTGTGGTCAGCTGGGGCACCAGCACATCCAGGGTCTCCTCTGTAGGGACATATAGAGGCCCTCAGCCTTAGGAGCTACACCTGCCCCAGGCGGCCATAGGGCATCCAAAGAATCCTACTGGCTCTCCAGTAGGCACAGCCAAGCCCCAGACCTGAGGAGCCCAGACAGCTGATACCAGCTGACTTGAGCAAGGGGACGCATGGAGATTCAAGGTTATGTGAGATACCTGACCTTCTACACAACCCTGATGTGACAGCCAGGGTAGGGAGAAGGTGTAACAGTACTGTTCTACTCACGCTGCCTCCCGTGGATACAGACTTTCCCTAGGACTTGAGACAGGAAGGAGATGGAGCAGTCTGAGCCACCTGGGAGAGAAAAGAGAACCCAATTTTACAGGTTGGTGGAATCGGCATAAAAGAACAAGTGACAGAGCAGAGATATGCCTTGTGCTTGGGCAGGCTCTAAGTTGTAAAAACATGATTCACTCACAATTACATGTAAGCACAATTCAATCTGATTTCAACTACTGTCTATACAGGATTGTTTTTAACTTACAGAGCCATCAATAACTGTTTAGAAAACATTGCACACGCTAGATCACTTAACTATCACAATGCTTCTAAAGTGGGGATGAGTTTGACATCACCAGAGGAAAAGGACCTAGGGGACATGGCCACGGTTGGTCAGCCATGCAGGGTAGATCTGGGCTCTGAGCCAGGCATTGGGACTTAGGAACATAGGTAGCCAACCACGGGGAAGGGATAGACACCCACTGGAGAAGTGAGCCTTGAGGAAACATTGCAAACAAGCAGAGGGTCGGGGGCACCAGCCCGATAAGAGGAACTGGGATGTTGCTTTTATTGTACTTTATTTTTGAGACAAAATCTCACTCTGTTGCCCAGTCTAGAGTACCATAGCATCAGCCTAGTTCACAACAACTTCAAACTCCTGGGCTCAAGTGATTCTCTAGTATCTGCCAACAGTGGTTAGTGAGGTTTGATTTTTTTTGGTTTTGGGGGGGTTGAGACTGAGTTCACTGTCACCCTAGGTATAATGCATCACCCTAGCTCACAACTTCAAACCTCTGGCTCAAGAGATCCTCCTGCCTCAGCCTCCTGAGTAGCTGGAACTACAGGCACCGACCACAATGCCTGCTGGTTTTTCTATTTTTAGTAGAGATGGGGTCTCTCTCTCACTTAGGTTGATCAAACTCCTCAGTTCAAGCAATCCACCCACCTCAGTCTCCCAAAGTGCTAGGATTACAGGTGTGAACCACTGTGCCCAGCCAAGGAGTTGGGATGTTCAGGCCATAAACAGCCATGAAGGTCTACACACAGGGGGTCAGCTTGGGTGACTAGAGAGGAGTGGAGTGTCATTTAGGCAACAATGGACCCAATGCAAACACTAAGAGAGTAAAGGAGATACATTCCATGTACATTCCAGATCAGTGGTTCTCAACCTTCCTAATGCTGCAATGTATTTTCATTGTTAAAAAGGGGTTGTGACCTACAGGTTGAGAACTACTGTTCTAGATGTATCTAAAATCTCCTGAAGATATCAGCTAACACAGAAGCAGCTCCAAACCAGAGCCACAGTCAGCAAAGAAAGGAGGGTTTTGGATAGATGGGGGCCACAGAACTTGAAGGGGCCTCCAGTTTACTGGACCTAAGCACTGGAAGGAAAGAGTTGCTGCCAACAAGACAGGAGTGGCTCATGGAGCAGGCTGCAGGGATGGCCAGGCCAGAGTCACAGAAGAGGATCCTGAGAAGTCTCTTGGGCCTGTGCAGAGCTCAAGACCAGTGCAGGAGGAAGAGTTGCACTGCAGGAGGAGGGGATATTCCAGCTGGTCTAGGGCCCAACAGCCACTCCCACATATTCCCCTGCCCTAGCCTTCTCCCCTCTCTGGACATGCAAGTGGGAGCCACCTTTCTTTCTTTTTGAGACAGGAGCTCACTCTGTCATCCTGAGATGCAGCCTCTCACTGCAGCCTCTAAACTTCTGGGCTTAAGTGATCCTCCTGCCTCAGCCTCCCAGAGTGCTGGGATTTCAGATGTGAGCCCCTATGCTCAGCCAGGACCTACCCTTCTGATGCTCCAGTGAAGACAGGGCTAACCTATAACACCAAACAGGGCATTGTGAGGCCAGGTGCAGTGGCTCACACCTGTAATCCTAGCACTCTGGGAGCCTGAGGCAGGTGAATTCCTTGAGCTCATGAGTTCAAGACCAGCCTGAGCAAGAGCAAGACCCCATCTCTACTAAAAATATAAAAACTGGCTCGGTGGCTCGGCACCTGTGGCTCAATCAGCTAGGGCGCCAGCCACGTACACCTAAGGTGGCAGGTTCGAATCCCCAGCCCGGGCCCGCCAAACAACAATGATGGCTGCAACCAAAAAATGGCCAGGCCTTGTGGCGGGCGCCTATGGTCCCAGCTACTTGGGAGGCGGAGGCAGGAGACTCGCTTGAGCCCAGGAGTTGGAGGTTGCTATGAGCTGTGATGCCATGGCACTCTACCCAGGGGGATAGCTTGAGGCTCCGTCTCAAAAAACAAACAAACAAAAAAAAGTCACATGGATGAAAATGTTGAATATTTGCCTTGAGTTTTGGAAAGAAAGCGCTGTTCTTAACCTCTGCTTGGCAAAGGTGTCCGCTTATCGTGGAATATTCAGTCTTTAGTCTCTTCTGGTACCCACGGGGATGTCATGACCCAGACTGTGAAAGGAAGGGGTGAGGAGCATTTAGAAGCCGGTCACAAACTGAGTTCATTCCTGGAAATCAATCATCCTGAGGACAAAGTTGGACTGGGGGCTGCTGGGCACAAAACAAGGGTCTTTCCCGCTCACATATCCATTCCCCAGCCTTCCTGATCAGCAAAGACAGAGGACGAGCAAAGAGAATGAGTGAGCCAGAAAGCACGTGTGCCCCCAAGTTCACAGGACAGACCAAGGTCAGGAGAGACCAGCCCACAAGGGCACCCTTGGCAGAATCCTCAGGATTCACGGTCTAGGCTTCACTGGTGCAAGCTCAGAATTATCACCGCTTTGCAGACTGAGAGGTTTGTGTTGGCACCGGTGGCTCCATGTCCAGCTCTCGAATGGCTGCAGGGGAAGCCAGATAGCAATCAGGAGATTGCTTGTTGAGTTGGCCACGGGAACAAAGCAAAATGAGTAATTGAAGTAGCTGGTGTCTTCCAGTTTAGCCTCCTGTCTCCACTAGGAGGAGAGGGTGGCTAAGAAGTCTGGGTGCTGGAGACAGCCTGGGGCCAGAAACGGTCCTGTCTGTCTTTTCTGTTTATTGTGATGTAGATTATGATGAGCGTAGACCTGAGGCAAATTGCTTTAAGTTTTTCTTGCCTTCATGGTTTTATCACCTGTAAAGTGGGAAGGATGCAGCATTTATGTAAACCCTGACACACCACAGCACCTTTAAGAACATTTTCTTTATTACTAACATTTGTGTGTGTGTGTTTTTTGAACCCGCCACCTCCAGTATATGGCACCCCGGGGCCAGCGCCCTACTCCTTTGAGCCACAGGTACCACCTTCATTTGGTTCTTAATCATAAGACAGGCTCAGACGTCCCAGAGCTGTAGCTCAGGTTGAACAGTGGGACAATTCAGGATGGAAGGTGGGAGAGCATTGGCTGAAAGAAAAATTAATATTCTGGGTGCTTAGAGATTGGATACACCTTGTAAACTTCACTCCTGCTGTCCATTTGAGCAGCCAGCATGCTTTTCTTCACACAAGGTGGGAGAAAACACCCACGAATCTAAGCCAAAAGTCTTAGCGTCTGGTTGGAGGGGCGCCGCCGCTCAGAACCAACACTATGTGATATTTACATCAGAACATAATCTTACATGTCTCTCAGATGAGTATTTATTAGCAGGCATTTAGATTGTAAGCAATTAATATTAACCCAGAAAATTAAAAAAACATTTTGCAGGCAAACAGAAACACTAGAATTTTTTTTTTTTAATTAATCTCAAGTAACATCCAGGGATTTGATGGTTATCTTAAAGCAAGCTGGTTTGAAAGCCCAGCCATTTGTATGTAAACTTTTCCCATTAGTCCAGCTAATTGTTCAAGGACTTGCCTGCTAATCTCTCACTTTCTTCTTGCCTGAAGCTTTCTCTGTAGCCCTCACTGGGATTGAGTTTCTCCTCTGGTTGGCAAAAGCTAGATCAATTGATATCTTTAAAGCAGAGATGTCAATCTTGGCTACTGAAAGTTCAAGATGGTTTGAAACATCTCTGTGTCAATCTGTCTCCCATCTTCCTATCTGTGTTTCCGGGAAGTGTTGTACAAAGTGAAGGACCCTCGTCGCTGAAGGTACCTTTTTCACTGGTGGTAACTGATGTTTAGTTGGTGTATAGACCACGCATTAAATAATACCAGGATACATCCTAAGTCAATGACCTCCTTTTTAATTCTCTTTCAATATTTCTGAATATGTCAGAAAATTTCGGTGTGATATGGATAGAAAATATTTAACCCCTTTCTAGGGTTGCCAATTTAGCAAATAAGAATACAGGGCATCTGGTTAAATTTTAATTTCAGATAAATAGTATATATAGTTTCAGTATGTCCCAAAGAGAGCATGGGGGCAACTTATATATAAAAAATACTTATTATTGTGAAATTTAAATTTAATTGGGTATTCTATATTTTATCAGGTAATAACCCTTTCTGATTTCTCCTAATGAGGTGTTTTTCAACCTTTTAAAAAAAATCTCATAGCACACTCGAATCTGTAAATTTTCATGGCATACTTAAATTATGTTGACCAAAAAAAAAAAAAAAATATATATATATATATATATGTATACTTACTGTGCTTTGAACTTCTTTCAAAAATAATTTAATTAATGATACTTAAAAATTTTCACAGCTCACCTAAGATCCTTTTATAGCACACCAGTGTGCTACAACACCCTGGTTGAAAAATCACTGTCCTAATACTTTAAAAAAGCTTGGGCAGATTTCAGCCTGGGAAGTCTGACAATAGATGATAATAGAAAATAGATATAGATGATAATATCTAACTAAAATTGAATAATAGGCCTTTGTTTTTCATGGTATTTATTTATTTATTTATTTTACTTTATTTTTTTGCAGTTTTTGGCCAGGGCTGGGTTTGAACCTACCACCTCTGGCATATGGGACCCGCGTCCTACTCCTCTGAGCCACAGGCGCCGCCCATGGTATTTATTTTTATAGACATCTTTTAATTCAGGGAAAATGACATCAGTTGTGTATTTACAGGAGTTCATTTAACAGTAAAATTAATTTGAAATGTAAGTTCAAAAGGACAAAGAGGATGGATTTAACAGTTTTTAATGATAATAAAACGTTGCTTTCCTTCTGGTGTAATTAGACTTATGGTGTACCTAAGCCTGAATGAAACACGATAATACTTAAAGATAAATTGGAAGAATTCCTTTGCTCTCTGCGGGTGTCTCTAACTTAGGAAGACGGAAGAATCTCGAATTGCTGTCTCTGTTTTGGTTATCTCAGGGTCCAGTAAGCCTGCAGCTCTTGAGTTTGTTCAGACTGTTTTCTCACGAAGAGAGACTCTTTTTGTTCAGACTCTTTTCTTTTTCTCTTTCACTTCTTTTTTATTTTTTTTATTTTTTTTATTGAATGGTAACTATGTACATTAATGCACTTCTGGGGTACAGTGTGGGGTTTTCACATGCAATCCGAAATACTTCCATCAAACTGATCAACACAGCCTTCATGTCATTTTCTCAGTTATTGTTT